>QVOB01011767.1:0-14179 GCA_014839585.1 Pseudomyrmex concolor | reverse complement strand
AAGATCTCAACCATTAAAATCGATGGTATAGTTCCCGAGATATCCAGCTGTAAACATTTATGTGGGCCACCCTGTATATATATACATATATATATATATACACGGCTTTTATGTTCATTTATTGTAAAGTTTTGGTATGCTACAACATGTGTTTTCTCTTTAGTGTTATTCTCTATAAATAGATTTGATTCTCTTAACAAAATTATCATTTTTGTTAAAACATAGCATCTTACAAATGATTATATTTTATATAAAATGCAATTACTTGTCTTTTTGGAATAATTGATACGATTATAAGTTTTATTTATATAAAATATATATATATGAGAGATTATAGAAAGAGAGAACACCATTATATAATGTAAAAAAATTATACATACTACTACCAATCTCGAAAGCTAATTGTTAAGAAATCAAAATCTTGTAGTTATATATATATATATATATATATATATATATATATATATAAATGTTATAAAGTTATAAAACAAATTTCTCGAGTAAAATTGTATCGTTCATACTTTTTTGATTATATTTTATAAGTATAATGTAAAATAGTTAGAAAAAATCTTAACATATTATATATAAAATAATATGAACTCAATATGTAGAGTTACATATCGCCAGGGATATGTTTGCGCAATGCTAAATACTTATTCAAAAAAGAATTAACATCGTATTTTAGCAATTATATAAAATAATATTGTTTTCGAGGATAAATCAAATTATTTTCTTAATAGTTTTTTCAGCATTGTGTAAACAAAATAAAACGTTTAATTAGCTTTAGGGGAGACAGAGAAAGTAAATTGTATATAAATATATATATAAATTATATACATAATGTAAATAAATTATTAATCTATTCACTTTGGCTGTTTCAAAAAGCTGCTAAATAAATATACACTATATTTCGCGTGTGTATATTATCTATATGTGTTTAAATAAAAACTTCTGCTAAGTATGTACAATTATATTGCGGTGTATTATTTGTGTATCAAAAAAAAGGTAATAGTTTTATATTTATACATTTATAATTAGTAAGAAATACGTAGGCAATTAAATACCTCAGTACGCAGTTATAAAAATAGGTGATTTTTAAAGAGATTTTTGAATGTTTGAATTTTAAATATTTCCACAGTGATTAGTGCATTGTGCGCCATGTGAATATAAGAAAGCCAATTCATATTTATTAGCTTGTGTATTGTAACAATTCTTTAATACATCCTTAGTATACCAGTTGCATAATGATTCCAATCTATTAATAGTTGTCTGCATCACACATTTCCACAATTTATTATCGAAAAAAATTTCACGTATTTATTTCACTTAAATTTACTTACTTGTGCAATAACCAATCCGCGATTAGAATTATCGACAATAGTGTGACTGTGTGAATCAAACAATGTGACCTACGCACATAACATGTGTGTTATTTATGTTTGCGTTATTCTACCTGAATCGCTTACCTTATAAATTTTTCCTTGAAATATGAATAGTACAGTGCGTCCACATGTGATGAGCAGCATAAATAAAGTGTGAGATTTTGAAGCTCTGTACCAGTTGTGTAAAAATATATTTATATTTTTATACAAGCTTGTTTCTATGTCTTCATGAAAGACATTAAATTTCTAAAAAGTATTACTTATATGATTTAATAATGAGATTCATAAATATAATTCTATTTATTTGGAAATAAAAACTTAGAGATAAATAAGAAAGAAGGTGAATATTTTATGTGTGTTGAAATACAAATTTGTTTTATATTCCATATATATTATGAACATACCCATTCTTTTAATATATTTAAACTGTTTCCCCCATATTTCAAAGCTTCCTCAGTACTTAAATATGGATCCGATAAAAGTCTTTCTTTGATAAGCCATGCATGAGTCGCATTACCTTCTATTATAGCTTCCGCTACAATAATATTCAACTTTGAACAGCTTTCTATATTATAAATCAATAAATTTTCTCTCGATATTCGTATAGCCACGAGTAAACATATAAGTGTACAAGCTTCACTTCCTAGAGTGATTACAATACATCAAGAAAGTAAATATTGAAAGGCAATATTCAAACTTTTTATACAGAAACATGCATATTTTCTCTAAAATAAATATTATAAAAATTACTTTCTTGCCCTGGCGGGTAACGGCTTTGTGAAAAGTCAGGATGATACCACAATACATCTACTTCATTATTAGAACAGCTTTTTACATATGTTGGGAAGTGACAGCTAAATAACGGTGGTAAAGTCATAATTACAAAATTTCTTATTCCGTATACCCTTCATTACTTATTAATTTTGTTACCAAATGCATTTTTTTGTAATTTAATTTTATATTTTTCAAAGCTTGTCAAGACATTTTAGGTTCCGAAACTGTGTATTACGGTTTGGTTTTATGTGTGATCATGAGTGTGATGTAGAATGTTATAAAAAAAAAAAAAAAAACAATAGACATCAAGAGAGCTATATTCAATAAATATACAATTAGAAAAAACTACAGAGAATGTCTAAAATAATGATTAAAACATTTACAGAAACTTTAATAATTTCGTTTACAAGTTTTTTAACTATAGAATACAATATTTATTTTAAACTATTTCCTCATCTACGAAATGTTTTGATCTTTTTTTTAGAAAAAATATTAATAGTTTAATAAATTTAATAAAACTTGTTAAATAATTGTTAAAATTTCATACAGAATATTCTTTTTATTGCATAAGATATAAAAGTATTTGCGTTTGGTGTAAATAACATGTCATTTTACAATAATGAAACTAATAAATAGTCCATTCAGACAATAGTCACAAATTGTGCATATATAAACATATATTAATAAAATAAACTACATTCTTAAATTTTATTCTTGCGTGAAAAACAAAAATTATATTTGGATGTCCGATAATAGTCGTATCACAGCTCGTTGTAGGGAAGAGAAATTTTACTGAATCGAAAAATCTTTTACTTCGCGAAATTCATAATAATTAACGAATTATAAATAAAGATCTGCAAATGATCGTGCAAAATAATCAGCGTTTATTAATTTTGATAAAAAAAATGGAGGACTATGCTTTTGCGTTTAGTTTTATTGTTAACTATTGAATTTTATTTAATATATATATTACACATGTATTAATTTAATATGTATATATATATATACTTTTAAATTAACTCTTCCCGTTAAAGAGTGTCGCGTGCATGAAACCGTGGACGCGCGAAACTAGTCTGTGTAACTTTCTCTATTTATCTACGAACAGTTATAAGGCTCTTACCGGACATATATGTATATATAAACATGATTTATTAAGTCAGTTTAGTACCGCAGTCAATTTTCTAATTCATTATTTATCAGTATATTTTTATTATGAATATTTAAAATTTTCTAAATATATATTACATATGTGACTTGCTTACACGCGTGTAGTAATATGACAGTTTACTACACAAACGATATCACTGTTATTACAAAGATGCAAAGATGTACTGAAAACATTTTTCAAAATTGTTCTTTTTTGTCAATATAAGAAAAAGTATAACATCAAAACGCCGTAACGTATTCGTCTTAAAACTTCTGAAAGTAATAAGACATGTTTGAATGTTTGCATATAAAATTATATTATATATATGCCAATACTTACTGGTGATCAAAACGGTTTATACGTGGCCGGATAACGCGACGGTATGCTTGTGGTAAGAAGACGTGCCCAATGTTCCCATCCTAAAATCTTTGCAATTTCAATGCACTTCTCATCGATTTCCTTCAGCAGTTTCTCTTCGTAATATCGTAATAGTAATTTTAAGTAACGTCCATAGTGTTTATTAATATGCGCGTGCCATAAAGATAAAATAATAACCTAAGAAATAAAAATACACCTTATTTGTTACATACTACAATATATATATACATGTTTTAAAAAATATTTAAAATATAAAAAAAAATTGTGTTACCTTATTATCAGTAAGTTCGGCAAATTTCTGCACTTCTTGCCAGTGATGCGTAACACTTTCTAGCAAATGTTCAACGGATCCATCTCCCTCTCCGGTCTTTGTACCATGTACGTACAATCGTGATAATGCACAGCCCTTTTTTACTAATGCCTCAATTAAACTGTTCTTTGTCTTCTCCATAGACACTTTGAATTTAGCCGCATCAGGTCGCTGATCATTTTTCAATCCGAAATAAGCTAATAGCTTATCCTGATCAATAATCGTGATAACAGAATCAGCAACTGTTATTATTTGATTGGCAAGTGCGATAGCGTTTTCTGAAAGATCATCATGTGGTACATGACGCCGTGCCTCAGGAGAATCCAAAGACTGTAACATGGCAATATGGACGGGCAAATGGTCCGAATAAAGTCCTTTTAATTCTCCATACAATTGGTTCGCGTGCTCACCAGGCTCTGTTATGCACGAGAACAAAATTTATCAGAACATAAAATAATTTAAAAAGATTTGCAATTAATTATATGTCCAGAGACAAACGTTATACAAATATACATATTAAGGAGAGACGTTTGCATAAAATGCAATTATTTATATTATAATCATTTACACTGATAAGAGAAAACACACAGTAGAAAGTTTGCAAACAAACTATGTTTGTCATTTATATAGTAAAACTATAAGAACAGTAATCACGAATAAATCTTATTTGACATACAAAACTATATACAACCATAAGTACAAAGGAAGATGAATGTATGCAAGAATTATAAATACATGCTTCAAGGTATGTCTTATGTGTGTGGTAAAGAGGAGGGATATAACAAATATAATATACGTTGGCATTTTCAACCCAACTTACTTATAGATGGTGCTAGAGATGGAATATACCGAAAAAAACAATAAAATATATTTTTGACAGTACTATAAATGAATTACTCAAAATATCTACTAGTATTTATTGTGTTTCTATGATATATCTATATTTATGAATCATATATATAAAATTACCGAATTTTGCAAGATAATTGCACTTTAAGTCTCTCAGTGCTTCGTTGTATTCGTCCCACTTTGAAGTTTTATCCTTCTCGGATTTATTAGTGGAGTTGCTGCTATTTTTCTTGGGTATCTCAGCTATGATGTATTTAAATACGTGACTATCCACCTTCTTTCCGACATCGTCTTTACAGAAAGTCAATATACCTTGAAGGTAGCTACCAGGAGTAGCGTACTTAAATAATCTTTGAAAAAAAGAAAAATATTTAACAAATATTCACAAAAAGCTTTCTTTAGTATCAAACTAATCAATAAAGATCTTAAAAAGCCAAAAGCTAGACATATATACAAAATATATGTATATTGCTTAAACATGTAAATTAATACACACATAGTGATTTGATATACTTTAACAGACTAAAATTATATTCTTTTTATAATAAACATAGCTCTGTTTTATATTTATTAATATGCATTACATGCTTAAAGCCAAACAGAAGAGAAAAGTAAGTTAAATACAGAAGAAAGCTTTAAATACACTGATGTTACTAATCTTTTATTTAAAAGTTACATATGCGTGCACATATATAATCTATAATAATTCTCATAGAATAAAATATTACAAGAGAGAGATTTAAAGAAGAGAGATTCAAAAAATAATAAAATTTTTTGCTAATATAGACATTATAAAGAAATGTTTGAAGTTTGCATGAAAAAGAGAGGAATACGCCAAAATAACGATAAAAACAAAGCAAACATAATTTATATTACAACATGCGCTTAAAAATTTCTAGAACCATATACAATTAAGTAATTCTTAAATTTTTACTGAAAGCATTTTCAAATGCAAAACGCATATAAAATTGTATTAGGGCTCACCTGTGTTCAGTGCTGCAATGTAAAGAAAAAAAAAAAAATTATCTTTGTAGCACTTTTTTTACCAACAAATAGTACATATTACATTAATATGCTGAATCAACATCGTAAAATTTTTTAAATATTCTTTGAGTAACTTGTCAATATATTGAAGAAAGGTTGTTTTCAGTTACAGATTTATCCGATTTAAATAGATTAGTTTTTCAAATTGTCCAGTCAAAGAAAATGCATGTGAATTTTTACGATATCAATTTTGAGACATTCGATATACACATGTACGTTTATAAAAAACATTCATAATATTATTACATTCATAATATTATTGTTAAAATCTATCTAGATCAGTAATCAAACACAAGTAAAATAGATATTGCTAAACTAGAAAAACCGAGTTAAACAGTTTTTTTACATTCAACAAAAAGAACATACTATGAACCACAACACATATTAATTCTAAATTTATACATCAAAGATACGTTTCACGAACAAAAAAATATGTACATATAGTTTTGTGTATAACTTTTACATGTATATCAAAAGTATTTAGCAGCACATTAATAAAGCAGCAGATTAATGACTATGTGTTTTTGATGTGTATTATACACACATACAATGAGAAAAATAATAAAAGATAAATTTCGAAATTTTGCCTTTTTAAATTATTTTTATATACATATCTCTTAAAATTATACTATGTGTAGATATTTAATTGTTTAAATGTTAAACTACGTTATCTTGTCAAGCATTATCAAGATAATATAAAAAAAAGTTACACATATGTATAGATGTACTCACTTGCTTTCATTAGATAGTGGAGCGATATAGACAGGAAAAAGATGACCAGGTGGAATAGATGCAGATACCATCTTCTTACCACCAATCATAGCTTGTAAATGATTGGCGTAAATGTCCAAATTAATTGGTGTACTAAGTTTCTGACTCAAAAATATTGGCATATCCGTCAATTTTTCTAATAAATCTCTTTTTTCATGACGCACATGCATTTTTAAAGTGTAATCTCCTTTTTCGAGTTTTGGGATCGTATACTGAAACAAAACAATAAAATACAACTTTGTTTTTATACATTCTGACAATTGATATAATTTATATAATTCAAACCACTTGAAACCTTACTTTAGATGGATATGCATCTCCACAACCTATTAGTTGTTTGTTATTGTCATAAAGCATCCACATTTGACTTTCATACTCACTCTCGTACAACAAATCGCTGAGTAATGCAGCGTTTGGTGTGACTTCTGTTGCTTTTGCGGAGTGAAATGGATATGAGAGTTGTAATTCATATATTTGTCGTGAAGGGGGAATAATGTCACGCGCTCGCAGAGGAGCAATTTTCGATTCGTTAGGCCTACAATGTTACTCAATAAAAAATAACTCAATCATTATATATAATCTAGAAATAATATCAATTTCAAATAAACATACTTCACAACTTGAACAGTTGTCTTCAGAGAAATGACAGGCGCAATTTCTTCATTTCTAAGAGAGCTACGTAATTCAAGACGATTGACTCCATCGCCGGGTTGCATTATGAGATTACCGCTAATCAAACGGATTCCATGAAACTCAATCGAATAGTCAATGTACATGTCACCTAGATTTGCCCAATATTTTGCAATAACTACTTCTAGAATTAGTCCACCCTGAAAAAACAAAGAAAACAGAAGAGAACATAGTAATTAAGACAATTTATTTATAAAAAATAGAACTTTTAATTTTATATATACTTATTAAAGATAAGTACCTGAACAGCAAAAGGCTGCACAGTTTCCGATTGAGATGTAACACTAATTATTCTATTAACCTCGAGAGTTTTGCAAGCTAATCGAGGTTTTAATTGAAGAGTATGAATTACGAATCTGCCGTTTTTATCCTTTTCCGTACTTCTTAATCTAAGAACTATAATAAAACAAATGAGTATAAAACTAATTTTTAATTAACGTAATTGAGTTTTTTCATGTGTTTTACCTGCCCAAGTAGCATCTTCCGGAACAAGAATGAAATGACGCTGAATCGTATTAGGTTTAAACAAAACGTTTGTATACGTTAAATCTGGAAGAAGTGCAGTCTTTTGTAATGTCATTGGTTGGACAACAGTCACCGGAATTTGAAATACTGGCCCTTTCGCGACATTCGATACATCAAATGCTCGTATACTGAAAAATATAAGTATAAACTTATACGGCTATTTCAAAAAAAAGTTTTAATATACCAAGTTATACAAATATCTGTTTACCTAGTTGTGTGAACACCTTCTGGCAAGTTAGATGCATCAACTCTAACAGAGAAACCGCGAGGCATATGCATTAAATCTAGATGTACTGGATACTGAACCCACGAAGCATCACACACAAGCGATAGCTTTAGATTAAAATCAATTTTACGCTGTGGATCTGAAAGAGGAATATAAATTTAAACATAACATATGACAAAATATCATAACAAGATATCAAGACATTTGCAATCAATAACATAAAAAAGTTATAGAAAAAACACTAAACGGTACCTATATTTTCGCTATTTATGAATACTGGCTCTACAGTAATTGCATAATCCTTTGGGCGATCAATGACACCTGTTCTCATGTGAATGCCTTTAGAATTATTAATGCCACAATTAACAACAAATCGAATGTCTCTCTCAGCGGCATCATAATATGAAACGAGATTTTCAAACGCACGCTCGACTTGCAATAGGCCAGAGCCTTGCGCAAATGGATCTAAGGTAGATATATAAAGAGCAGTATTTTCAACAGCTCTTTTTATACTATAAGGAGAATATGGAACATTTTTGGCAAGAAGACCCGATATAAGAACCGCTAAAAATATGAAAAATGCTTTGTGTAAGAATGTTTTCATAAAATTATGGTATTTTTGCTATTATAATGGAAATTTCAATACTCACCAACTGCTCCGGTTACGTGTGGGCTTGCCATACTAGTACCATTCATAAGTTGACATTTTCTAAGCGTGAAATTTGGAACACTAGTGATAGCACCTCCTGGTGCACATACCGTTACACCAGCACCTCCGTCTATCATCGGACCACGAGACGTCCAAGTATACGGCATGCCTGGCATCTTTTCTCGCAAAGAATATTCAGCCAGCATCATGTCAGGCGATACATAAGCACCAACACTAATAATACTGCTTGAACTAATATCTGGAGGAGTTCCTATAAATTTTTGAAAATATTTGCGGATATATATACGTTGAAAACTACATAGTATAAAAAAAAGAGTAATTTTAGATAAAGTTTGTAAATTGACAATAGAATTTAATTACATTTACCAATAGTGCACAAAGCTGGTCCGAGATTGCCAGCTGATGCGACCCATATTACTCCATGTTCGTCGATAACTTCGTTCATCAATTCTCCTATTCTACCCGTGTTTGACCAATGAGCATGCTCTCCATAACTCATATTTATTACATGAACCTTTTCTTTACGTTTCATAATATGAATCATTGCTCGTACCACGGACGTTCCAGTTTCCATTGTGCCAATACGACCATCGCCAACAGTCAGAGAAATAATTTGGGCGCCTGGCGCTACTCCGCTTAATTCTGGCGCGTCAGGAAAATATGCAGCCGCAATTGATGCTACGTGCGTCCCATGGCTCGCTACAACACAAAATAACAACTCGCTACAATTCAAAATAAAAAATATGAAAATTTTGTTAATAAACTTTCGTACTTACAACATAAGCTAACAATTTCTAATGTATTTCCTTCATCATGGACATTAATACTAATATTTAATTGATCCTCTGGAGTAAGAGGAGCAAACTCTCTTGTAACAGAATATTCACCAAGAAACACGCCAGCTTCTAGATTACCTTCTTCCGAGGTATCAATGCATGCTCTGTAAAAGAAATAGACAACACATTGAACAGCTTCGAAATAGATACAAATAAATTTAATTGTGCATACACACACGGAAGATTTATAACACATTATCACCTCCAAACTTCTCCATCATGAAAAACGACACAATCATAAGTAGGTCCTACATCACAATATTTCTTTTCAAGGTTGTTCAATACTTCAACTTGAGCTTCAAGTTCCTCTTTTTTCAGTCTTTCTTCTGAAGTTGACACTTGTGGACATTTGCTTTCAAAATCCTGTATATTGTAATTGTTTTGTAAAGACCATAACTTTAGAAAGTGAGGAAAGGAACTAAATGTGGATCAAAACAATTAATGAGAATACTGAACATATACATAGCACCCATTGCTCTGCTTAGATGTATATTATGTAATGGAATCAATGTCTTTACAATAGATCAATCTGCCAAATACAAATATAGCACTGGATACAGATCACTGTGACATGTTGTGAAATAGTGTCCTCATTTAATTGCATGGTTTGACATACTCAAACAACATTCCTATCTTTGAATCATATGGACTAAAATTCTAATTACAATGTTACTTAGAATTATCTTTCTATTAATTTTTTATATATAATTTCAGTTTAAACAAAATAAGAATTATTAAATAAGTCTATGTGAGTAAAATATTCTCTCAATTGTTGTAATTATTCTAAAATCATGAGTCAAAGAGAAATATTAGTTAGACAAGAAAAGAAGAATTAAGAGAAAATATTTACAACAATTATTACATACTTGTAATTGTCTAGAAGCTTCTGCAAGTGCTGTTTTATGTCCATCATCCCAAAGACGTTTTTTGCGTTCTGCTATTACTCTTTCTTTTAATTTATTAGGATATAAAGAATACAGATTTCTTAAACCAATATGATATTTTCCAGTAGGATTTTTCCAATTAGACGGAATTTTTAATTTCCGACCAGTTAAACCGTTTATGTATCCATCTGGTGCTTGAACAATCTTGCTAGTATCTACGTCTCCTGCTCCGCTGCAGTCAAATCTTTCAATAATCTTCGGTTTTCCGTCAGAAGTCACCTAAGTCCATGAATGTATTATATTCATAGAAAATAATTCTTGATAATAAATTTATAACTAAAGACATGTATAAATATAAAAAAAGTATTATTAAAAATCAAAATGATGTATATGAATGAACCATTCGATCCAGGTGCGGGATGTTGTGCAAGTAATTATTACAAATTATTACTCTCAAAACGTTTCGACTTTTATTTCAAGTCATCCTCAGTGGAAATACTACCTATGTAATATTTGATATTTATCCATTTTGTTATGGAACATTTGATTTGTCTATCAAAATACGTTTCGATGAAAATAAAGAAGGTGTGATGTTTACCCTTGTGAAGACATAATGTTGTTCTTTTTCACTGTTGATACACATGCTTCCATCAGCATGAAAATAAATGATTATATTTTCGTAGACAAACCAAATGTTTCAGGAAAAAGATAAATATCAAATATTACATAATTATTTCCACTGAGGATGACTTGAAATAAAAGTCAAAACTTTGTAATAATTACTTGCACAACATCCCGCACCCGGTTTATTCGTATACATCATTTTGAAATTTAAACATGATTCAGAGGACATCTCATAATTATTATTAAAAAGCTGTTAATAATAGATTTAATGGATTATAACATAAAGAAGCTTATATATATAGTTTTTTTTTTTTCAAACTTTAATAAAATTTTCTCTTAATAAAAGAGAATATGTGTGTAAAAACTTGTAATATTAAAACAAAGAACAAAAACCATGACTTTTATTTTTTAATGAAGATATTCTGTAAGGACATATAAAACTTAATATAGATAATAAAACAGAAGATTGAGATACATGATTAAAATACATTTATTACTGAAAAAAACGTAATACTCTTGTTCTTGAAATAAAACGTTTTCTGTCTCTGTGAAAGAAAAGAGATGCTTAGAAGGCGTGTCAATGCATAACCAATGTCGTGAGTCTGTTCTCCCTCACCTGCATACCCGGGGCCCCGGGATCCACTCCCGAATCAAGGATCGCAATGACGACACCTCGCCCATCGTATTCGGGATATTTGTTGAGGAACTGAGCGACACCCGTCTCTTTCTTAGGCAACAGGCCCCAAATAGGAAAATTACAATCGATGGCTTCTGCCATGTTTCAAGTGCCGCTGACACTGTAACTGTAGGAAAACCACTTTGTGATGTTTCCTTTGTACTGCCACAGTCTTATATATCAATCAAACAATCAGATCTGCGCGTGCGCTATTTTTAAGGTTATGTGCGGCTACATTAGCGACAGATGATACATTCATTACCTGTTATCGTCGGGCAATAATCTGTTAAGTAAAAACTTTAGTTATCTGAAATTCGAGCTGAAGATTGCACTCGTTGAAATAATCATCTCAGAGAGAGAGAGAGAGAGAGAGAGAGAGAGAGAGAGAGAGAAGTAATCAGAGTATATACATTGTAAAGTGTGAAGTCACAAAGGTTATGTTTTGTCGTCCGTATATTGCTGTGTATGTATTATGAAATAGCTCGCTCTTTCTCGATTCGAATCTACATTTTCCATATATTATGTAAGATAATGCGGTACTTGTCCGATAAGCCGAAGTGAGAATGACGGGATTGTAATTCTAATATAAAGTCATGTGCAAACTTAAAGAATGGTTGTCACGCCACGAAAGATGAAACAGGTTGTGATATTCGCATCTTGCGTATTGCTAGGTGAGTTTTTGAAAAGATTATGGATATGTCCTTTGGAAAGGACAACTGTATCAGTTTTTCTCTATAAAAAAAATTGTTCATTGAATTATTTGCGATTATTCGCAATTTATTTACAATTAATGCTACAGCGAACGTACAACAAATAAGAAATGGATTAATTAGTGTTTGCTAGTGTTGCCACTTTTTTTTCACAATTTTATTGTATTCTTTTATCGTCACTTTAATTCTCTGTAAATTTTTTCTTTAGTTTAAAAATATTATAAATTCTTGGTTTTTCTTTATTTACAATTACTAATTTATATGTTGCACGCACACTTAACATTTTCAAATGTGCACATATTGTTTACGTAACAATAGTTACGTAGACACATACTTCCTCTTATTTGCAATTTGATTGTTTCACTTTAATTTATATATCATAATTAACACAGTTATAATAACGTGATTATTTTTCCAATAAAATACATTTATATATTAAATTTGCAATATTTTCTTCTATCTTTGTTTTGTAACAGTATTGGGATTTTACAAAACTTTGGTAACAACCGAAGAAGAGCGATCTTTTAGACGTGGCCGACATCGTGCCATAGTCAGCGAAGACAAGGTCAGTTTAGATAACAAGAATGACATTATCGAGGCGCAAAAAGTTCGCAATGTCGTGGAGGACTCGTCAGATATCAAAGATATCGAGGAAGCGAAAATTCGCATTCGAGAGCTGGAAGGCAAGCTTCAGCATTTGGAAGCGGCGATTAAAAATGGAGTGTCAAAGGACTTTCCGATCGTGAAGTTCTTGAATTACAAGAATCGGAAGCGAATATTGGTGACAGGCGGCGCGGGTTTTGTCGGTTCTCACTTGGTGGATCGTCTGATGCTGGCCGGGCACGAAGTGATAGTTGTCGATAATTTTTTTACCGGCAGAAAGCGAAATGTGGAACACTGGATCGGTCATGAAAATTTCGAATTGGTGCATCACGATATCGTGAGACCGCTCTATCTAGAAGTGGACGAGATCTATCATCTCGCCAGTCCTGCTAGTCCGCCGCACTACATGTTAAATCCCGTGAAAACGATAAAAACAAATACTTTAGGGACTATTAACATGTTGGGTAAGTAAGACTTGATGAAAGAATAAATTTTAAAGACAAATGTACAAAGTATTTTTATGTTTTGTTTGCGTAATCTTAGGACTCGCAAAAAGAGTCGGTGCGCGAGTATTAATTGCAAGCACGTCAGAAGTATACGGAGATCCTAATGAGCATCCTCAGGCAGAAACTTACTGGGGTCATGTGAATCCTATTGGTAACAATTTCTTATTAAGAAATATATATCTTTTTAATTGTTGTTATTAAATATTGACTAACTTTTTATGTATAGGACCAAGAGCATGCTATGACGAAGGAAAACGGGTTGCTGAAACATTAAGCTACGCCTATATGAGACAGGAAGGCGTTTCAGTTCGAGTTGCACGAATTTTCAATACTTTCGGTCCGAGAATGCATATGAATGACGGTCGAGTTGTGTCGAACTTCATTCTTCAAGCTTTACAGAATGAATCGATCACAATTTACGGCAGTGGAAAACAGACGCGATCGTTTCAGTACGTTTCTGACTTAGTAGACGGTCTGGTGGCATTAATGGAGTCGAATTACACTTTACCGGTAAACATCGGAAATCCCGTGGAGCATACGATTGAACGTAAGAGCTATTTGTTATATACATTAT
>QVOB01011766.1:0-14177 GCA_014839585.1 Pseudomyrmex concolor | reverse complement strand
ACTCCCTATTACAGTTTTTCCATCGCTCGCTCGGTCTTTCGCGCGGCTACGATCGCGCTTTTCCAACCCCTGTATTTCTTTCTCTGTTTTGCCGCGAATGTCTCTCTGTCTTTCTCTCTCTTCTCCCTTTCCCGCTTTCTCGCGCGCCCCCATTTATCCATCTTCTAACTCCCCACCGGGATCGAGCCCAACATCTCCGCCACATATCTAACCTCACGCGCATCCTTTCGGCGGCTGTATCTCAAACACTAAAGAGTTTCTTAGGAAATTGAATTGAATGCTACCCTCACCCCGTTTCTGTCTCTTCGACAGCCACCACCCTCGTTCTCCAGCGCGCGCTCGGTCTTTTCCACTGTTCCCGCGCTCTTCGCCGTTACTTTCGGAAGAAGAGGGTGATCTTGTCCCCCGTCATCTCCCTCCGTCGTTCCCTCTCTCTCTCTCTCTCTCTCTCTCTTGTTCCACGATCGCGCTTGTCTCGTTCGTTCTCGCGCTCCCCCGTCGTTCCTCTTCGTCTCCGTCGTTACTCTCTTCTCTTGAGTCCCCGCGAAACTGATTGTCTCGCCGTTAAGCGGCAATTTATATGTTAACAGGCCCGAATCGGTCGAGAGTCATGCATACGTTTAAGGAACGAGTTTTCGTAGAGATTCGCATAACGACAAAGATGACGACGCTGATGATGCTGTTTGTCACAGTAAAACAAATTATTTGATTATTTTACATTGGTAAAATTCCTTAATAAGATTTAATATGTAAAATTAAAAATGTTTCAAAGAACATCGTAAGTTATTTAATCTGTTCTTCGCTCTTGGTGTGCGTTATTTCGTATGTCGGTGACATGATAATTAATATGGAACCATGCACGAAAGTCCACTCGTTATCTCGAACAACATTCGGACTGGAGGCGACAGCGTCGCTGCGGCCATCCTGTAATTTGATGAGCGCCGCGTCGTTCATCAGCGCAACTCCACGACACATCGTAATGCGCGAATCCGCAAATTTCATCAATGCGTCATACGTATAACGAAGGATCGAACATATCCGTTGCGTTTCGATCGGATGCTTTTCGCGGCTGTAGGCACGAGAGGAGGAGGAGGAGGAGGCCCTATCATTTGCCGCGTGTAACTTTGGCAAATAACGTATCGGGAAAATATGGTGGCAGTAGCGTGGGTAGCGAGTTCTATCAATTCGTTGACTCATTAGACGGCGACAGGAATTCTCCCCTCGTGCTCGCGGCGCACAACGGCGGGAGTTGCGCGCGCGAGAACGCCACAAACTCGTGGTTTTGCTGCAAAAGCATTAACGCATTCGATTACCAAGGCATACTAAATTGACTCATGAATAATTCCCATTTATCTGTGTAAATTACTCGTGACGCATCACGATGAAGATGACACAGCGAAATCAATATTGGAGTACGTTAACGTTACGTTTTCTTTGTTTTTTGCGCCATTGTAAACAGAAAATTCAGCGTTGTACATGCGCTTTTACTTGTTGCACTTTTATTTGGTGTAAAAAGAAACCACACCACGGTGACTAGAGCAATTTGTTAATTTCAGCTTTTGAAAGTTATTAGGAACATGCAAAAATTTATTTCGCGTCTGACACACATCTGACGTGGAAACGATAACTTTCGGCCTTCGTGGGAAGTTGTAGATGTTATTGCAGATTTCGCTACGATATATATGTCACATCAGAGAAGTACACTCACGAAGTACAACGCGCCCGGTATCACCAGGAGGATTATGTGTACAAAGAGCAAGAAAGTTTAATTACTCCCACGCGAAGAGTTACTCCGCGTAAGTAGCACATACGATATGTTCTGCAAAGTGTCGCGGATCGATCAGCCACGAAGGGAAGTTTCGGTGTTGCAGAAAATCACGTTTACATTCACATGTTACGCTCCGATTGAAGTGGCATGAGTCCTCTTGACGTAATCATAGAACGCGCGAGAGGGAGATTTTGCGAGTCTTCACAGAGGATCTAAGACAATCCCTCGGAAAGTTTGGCACGCGCGCATAGAATCCCGAATAATATAACTATACACATGTACTTATATATATATATATAACAAATCGATATAAAATAATTATAATCGATATAAAACTATATCGATTTTTAGTTGAATAAAGTTCGTTGAACAAACTCAAGAGCGCACGCACGCATAATTGGAAAGTTAAATTATTCCCACGTGAGAAGTTATGCTTCGCGTTCGTTCACATATAATATAATGTTCCGGCAACAAAGTTGTTAACAAATCAACGCGAAATTCTAGGATAACGTCGAGCCGAGACTGATCTGGACAAGTTCCGTTTTGGATTTAACTTTGCAACTTCACTGCGTGCCGTGTAACTTTGATATTATTAAAATATATAAAATTGTATGCAACAAACAATAGCCACACTATGAACAAGTTGAAGCAAACTTAAAATCAAATTGAAAGATTAGATCAATGTGGAAACGTGTAACAAAATACATTTTGGTATATAACCAGTTTTTATTCTATTAAATAATACAAAAAAGAATTTCACTTTTAGCATTTAGAAAAGATTAGCATTGAATTTCATTTTTTATTGACTTAATACTTACTCAGAAGTCTCGAGGTCAGTTTCTAAGCGAGAGAATCTCTGTCCCTCGCGTTGTTTCATAACAATTTTATTTATCCGGGACGCGTCACGACCAGAATCAAGAGGCATATACGCGCACATATAATTAGAAAGTTAAATTACTGCCACGGCAAATGTTATTCGCGTATGCAGGTTGTGCGACACGAGGCGAAGCTACGTCGCTTCTGCATCCCAAATTGTGCGATTTACCTAAAGCGTTCCATTATTACCGCACGCTGTAGTGGTTAGAAGATACTCGGTGACGCGTAAAATAGGGCTGGACGTAATTCAGGAAATTGTTCAGCCACATAGAGAAGACGTAAGAATCATTTTAGTAGACAATTGTGCCGCTTGATGCGAATATGAAATTCGCTAAATGCACATGTGTGTATCTACAATATATTAATAGAACGATTGTTTTCTATTGCCACAAAATTATAATTACATTAGTGGACGCTAAGTTAGAGATGTATTACAAATTATATATATCAAAATACTGTAAAAAAAAACCGATATATCATATTTACGCAATGGTGTTTATGGAAGCGTCAGAATTTAAAAACATAGAACTCCAGAATAGAGAGCGAATTGTGCGTTCTTGACATGTTGAGATGGCAAGGTGTATTACTAACGCTGAAACGTTATGTTGCAGACACAGACGAGCAACGGGAAAGGTAAAAAGTCACAAGTAATAATAACGAATGAAATTCTCGCTGTCGTCGCCACGACGACGACATTCACGTACGAGTAGCGCGAGAGGTTGAAAAGTTATATCAGTTCCCACGCAAGATGTTAGCCTTGTACGTAACATGCGCGACATGTTTCCGAGACGAAAATAGGGAAGGTGGAGAAGAGACGAAGAAATCACCGGAGATGTCTTGGTGAAAAAGCGAGTGGGGTCGAGATAAGGGGTTGATACGACGGTGGGTTACGTCACTTTTTATATACGGGTGCAATGTGCCTAAATTGACCTTTAAACATTAACTCTTGCCGGGTTTATATCGCGTCCCGTGGTTTCAGCAGAGTAATATCTTCAACTTTTAACGGCTCGAGTCTCCGGCACTATTTTTACATCCTCTCTCTTCTCTCTTTTTCTCTCTCTTTCTGCTTTTTCTCTTTTACTCGGGCCTCGCTATTTCCTTTACGTGTACACAACTCTTACCACTGTGTTGCTCTGGTCGAGTGAAAATACCTGCTTGGCGGTTAACACCGGGATAATTCGTATATGCCACCGTGCGGAAGAGAGTTTTGCGGAAAATTTTATTTTTTCGCTGCTCGCGCGGATCAAAATTCATCTCCGTGCGAGAAGCAGTGCGCGATTGCGGATAATGCAATACGCCGCGGAGAATTTTCGTTCTCGTGTTCCTAGCGCGATCCATTGCGGTACAGACACTGCATGAGATAGGATTACAACCGTGTAACAAAATTATGTACGTATTATGTACGGGGTGTCTGTGGAGAATTCTCGTTAACTTCTAGTGACAATATTTTTTTATATAATTTTTGCAAAAGTATCGAAGCGTTGATATTTTTGAAACAGCAGGAAATAAATAAACGCTTCGCGATTTATAAACTCGAATTGTATGATAAAAATTAACGCATTTAAGTTTTAACGGACTTCTATTAAAAAAAAATAGATTTGTAATTTAAGATTAAATTGCAAAAAGATGTATTGAGTTTGGAAAAATGAAACGCTTATGACACATCCACTTGACTTACTCAATACTTTCAATAAAGACCAATCAATTTCCAATTAGCCAAAAACTGTGCTATTAAAGATTGACAAGACCCTGTATACTTTGTAAAGCGGTAATCGGATTCGGTATTAAGCGCTATTTTTATTCCGCGCGACATGCTGAACTTTATACTCGCGACGATATTTTAAAGTTATATATCGTTAATTCTTGTTCTCTTTGATGTGTTTACTAGTGTATTATTTTAGCAAAGCGGTCTAATAAAAAGATCAGAGTTGTTAACAACGGGAAATTTATAATAGTCGGAATATGCGTATACACATTTTAAATACAAAATAATTCAAAATGTAATTTTACGCGTGTAGTTCATATTTTTATGTAAATTGACCAAAGGTTCAATATTCCGCCATGTTAACAAACTTGCTGTCGCTTGCGTGTTATATTTTTAAATATTTATACTTTGTAAAATATTTATTACTTTTTTTGCATATTTATGTTATCAGTATATTTCTGCATCATCGAATATATGTATTTTTTTTTAAATTGTACTGCTATATTATTCTCTATTGTCAATTTATTTCAAGGTGCTTAGCATTACCGCGCATTCGCGAAGTTTATTCATACATAGCACGCAGTCTCTCAACACGCGAACACACACTTCGAATGTTATTAAGGAACATATTTTTTTGTCTTTATCGCATTTTGATTTAATTTTTAGCGCGCTTCGGAAAGCAGGCACCCTGGAAGGGGGGTCCAGAGCTGCTCTCCGGGCAGAATTTAACGCAATTCTGCGTTTAATCCGAACTTTCAAAGCTGTTAACGAGGACTGGCCGCATGTCCCATCCGCGCTCGTTCTCTTTCTCCTGTCCCCGCAACCACCCTTGCTCTTACGCTCTTTCTCTTCCGTGTTGTTCTCCCGCTCGCACTCGTGTGTATGTGCTGCGCCCGTTTGCTCGCGCTCTCGAAAACGTGCTGGATACGTACAGCCGGAGCTGCACTTATGGCGCCAAACGTATTCTACTCTATTACTATTAGTTCGAGGGTAGGTTGTAACTTATGCAAGATTAAGTAAAGTTGCCCGAACATGCCAGTTCGACGAAGTTTGACGTCCATTAGAGCATTATTGCAGCGATAAGATGAATCGGCGGTCGATATTATCTTCTATTAACTGATATTACTACATGCGGACGAAGAAGACTCGGTCTACAAGATAGGATCACTTTCTTCGACGTGATAAAATTTTTTTGTCGATGATAAAACTTGTAATATATATATTGCAAAATTATATTTTGTTGTGAAGTTTAATATTTGTGTCTTTAGATCTTGAATCTGGTGACTAATCGGTTTAAAATGATAAGCACTCTCGATTACATGATTTTCTTTATAAAAGAAGAGAGATAGAAAATATTATACATGTCTCACCAATAAGAGAAATATCTCAAGTAGTACAAATCACAGTTATTGAACATACACGCCGTGATAGGGCCGATAAACGCTCACAATAGTGCTGGATGTGTGTATTCACATCTGCATGATACACGTACAAATACGGGACAGATCTTCGTTCAGCTGAAAAGGTTCACCGGTCGGAACGGAGCTTAACCGAATTTCTCGTTTAGCCAGGACTTTTAAAGTTGTTAGCTGCAACCGGTTGAGTGGCGCATTCTCTGTTCGTGCTTGTAAAATGCATATGCTCACAAATAGTCGGTGATGATGTAAACGCGAGCGAGGGCACTTGTGCGCGGCGCACGTAGCGTGTATTCGACTCTGTTACGGCTAATTCGACGTTACAGCCAGTACAGCACAAGGTAATGTAAAATTAACCTGCAAGCGCGTGCGGTGTGGCCCGTCGTATTTTGATGTTGTTTGGTTCATTGTTGTAACGGCGGGGGAAGAGGAAACGCAAACGAGAAAGCTTTGCGCGCACATATTCCCGACTTATCGTCATATCAATATACGCAAATCGCGAAGAGGTCATCTTCGGTGTACTTTAGTAATAGAAAAAGATAAAAATTCGGCGACAACTGATGAATACCTTTCTATGTTCTGTAAAAAAAAAAACAAAACAATTAAAAAAAATAAAAACGATAAAAAGTGTCACCACGATGTCACATCGAGTGAGAACATAAGCGTCTCATCTCGCGACGTAGTTAATTACTACGCGTGGAATTCCCGTCTTTTAACGACGAAAGTTCGGGGAACGGAAAACAGGCGACGAAATAGCGTTCTTGGAGGCGAAGTACGCTTCAATTAGTCAGTGTATATGCAAGTCCTTTGCCTTTAGACGGTGATCTACTTGGAAACCACGAAGCGGCTTTATATACCGTTATTCCGTGAGGTTCCGCGACGCTGCTTGCAAGCAAATTGAAACGACGCCGTTATTCGTTACCGAGACGGTTAACGGGTGGGAGCTTGCAGCATTGATCCCGCGGGAAATGTTGCTCTTCGAAAGAATTTTCGCCTACAAACCCGTTCCTCGACTCTACAGCGCGATATCTCGCGTGAATGCAAATTTCAGATAATTCAGTTTTAAGCGCGGCATTAAGAGTTCGTTGAAAGAGGAGATGAGAACCTTGTAATTATGCTCGCGCAAAGACGTTTTTTATAACTCCTCTTTGTTCGATTCTTTGCTGCACGCGGAAACGTTGCAAGAGGTGCGACATTTTTGTGCATATAAATTATTATTAACGAATCGAAAATTTCACAATTGTTAATACAGTATAGAAAAATTATCTTCAGCCCAAGATGCTGTCGTGTCTTGTTGTTTACGAACTTCAATATCTAAACTCGCAACTAGAGCTTGAATCCCGCAGGAGAACGCCGCTCGTTAAAAGAGTTTTTGTCTTTCTTCTTCGTCATTTCGTTCCCCGCCACGTAACGTAAATTTTCTCGAATGTAAATTTTGGATAATTCAGTTTTAAGCCTGAAAAATTAAGTGAGTTCATTATACGCGGAAACTTTTATTACTCGCGAGACCATTTGCTTTAATTAAGTCGTAGTAAACCTCTTGAAAGTTGCGGCTCGCGAGACTCGATGAGTTTGATTGATTCTTATGTTTTCTAACGCTAACAAGAAAGAATCTTCCTTTCTCCTTTGTGCACGTTTTATTATAACTTTACATTTCTCACTTCTTTCTCGTAATTTTGCAGTGCGCTTTTTCCTTCGGCTCGCGCAAATCCTTGAATCAGCTCTTTAGACGACACGGTGTCGTGATCGTCATGTTACAACCGAATGAATTTTCAAAGATACCCTTATCTGCCCGGATTTCCAGATGATTGCCTAATATGAAAGCTTTTTTTTCCGTTACCGATCGATAGACGATTCGCCGTTTCAATATTCGTTATGAGGCGTCGCGAAATTCATTGAAAATTCCGGAAGTAGCGGGATTGCACAATTACTTCCTCTTTTACATCTTTTCCTAACTTGGTTTTTCTTTTTTTTCACATTTCGATAATTGAGCCATTTACGAAACCAATAAATCGCATCGGTCGGATCTTGTTTTCTTGAGCGGCTGTGAATCGCGTCTTTGAAATTCCGATTAACTGATCTTTTTTGTTTGTTTTTTAGAGCACGACGGCGTCAATTTTGATTCTTTTGAAATGTTCATTCTTTTACTCGAATTTTTTTTATTTGTTTAATCGACTGTTCTGTACGAACACTGATTTTCGAATAAACGACACGCACATCGTCGATCGACGAATTTACATTCTACGCGCACGGATTATTGAACTGTGTAACATTCGATTTCATACAGCTACGTGATTTATCGATCCGACGTCGGCACTGGTTTCGTTTATTACTTGTCATGAATGCGCGCTTGTTTCTGAATGAAGTTATTAAAGGAGAAAAAAAAGTGGCGATATTGGAAGCGAAATTCGCAATTACGGCGCGATGCAACGCAAAGTGGTCTGAAAATTATTTGTCGATTAATAATAAACAAGGTTCATAAATATTAAGGGAAGAGGAGAAATGTGATACTTTGTTTATTAACTATTATAATTTGGTCTTAGGATTGAATAAAATTGCAAACACTGTGTATCAACATGTTCATAAAACTTTTTTATTTTCGGAACAAACAGAGGTAATATATTTTATTTACGTAAATTGAAAAAAATAATATTCTGTATAATGGCGAGATTGATAATCTTGGCGAGATTAATAATTTTTATTCGTATGTTCATGCGTAACAATCAGCTTATTTTCACTGACATTACAATTTGTATCATGATTTTTCCGTGAGACAAAAGTTGAGCGCGCGGTTGGACTATTTTCGCGGATGCGATGTTATTCCCGCGGCGGCGATATTGCGTGCGCGCAGCGGTGATAAGAAATTAGAGGAGCGCGACAAGAACAAGTCTTGTGGCCTACTTCGGGTAATAAACACACAGGAGAGCGCGTAGCAATTTTGTTTTGAAATAGCTGCGTAAAGCACGAAGTAAATAAAATGAGCGGAAAGGAAACGAAAGAAAGTATGAAATATTTCTGACACTTGATATCCTTTTATGCCACGGACATCCTTTGTCGTAACAATATCAGAAAATTCCTACTTCTGTGTGCATTACTATCCTCTTTGAAGCTATCAACGTTAACGTGTACATCAAGAGAGATACGCATATATATTAACGTTAAATTAAAAATTAACTGCATATTTTTCCTACTGACTTCGCGATTTGATATATACTTCGCGTAACACATTTTAGCTCCCCTGTTTCGAAATGCATCCCGGACGCGCAAGCAAGCTCATAATGGTCTCTCTTTCTTTTGTGTTTGTAGCAACAATTTTTCCGCGACTCGCGGAAGAATGCAATAATGTACAATTTGGTCTTCTGAGAACCTCAGCCTCGATATTGCTGCAAGTTAAGCGTCCTACGCGCTCTCACGACGAGTAATCTCTTTTACGACTTCTCGCGTTCGAGAAACAGTGGCATAAAGCAGACGGCAACGTGGAAAAGGGAGGCGAGATTCCCGATTTCGTGAGGCGCATAGGGCAAACCCCCTTCACGAACTACCCAATTTATCTCGCGTAACGGGCCGCGCCGCAATAAAACTCGCGACGCGATTTCGCCGAGGTAGCCGAGCGTAGCGCGTACGTGGTGCTTAACATAATTCGCAGGGCGAGTCGCCAGGAGCTCGCACATACGTTTGCCAGCGCGAGTGCGCGCATTGTTTTCCGCGGCCGATAATCGTATACCACCGCGACGATCCGTGCATCCCCACGAAGACGAAGGCGCGCGCGATACTTACCCGCGGGGGGTGCAAAGAATTTCTGAGTAAGGGCGATCCAAAATGGCGTCGCGCCAGGCAATCCGCAACGAAGTCGCCGCGGGAGTTTTTCTCATCGAGTCAACGGGAAATGTAAAAGAGTCGCTTTCCGCGAAACACAGACAGACAGAAATACACGGGGGTGGTAAGAGGGAAAATACAGAGGAATGAAGGCGACGCGGATTGAAATCGATACTGCGTCAACGGAGGCAGAGAACGAAAACTGCCGACGGTGAGGAGAATGAAATGGACGTGCGACCGATAGGACGAAACAAGAAGAAGAGGGATAGTTCGGGGGGAGGAAGGGAAAGAATGCATACAGGACGCATACACAGATGGGGAAATATAGAGAATGCAATACCATATAAGATTACGTTACGCGCGACCGAAGGAGCAGATGGACTTCCTAAGTATCGAATTGCTGAAATCGCTGAAACCAGTAATTTCGTCGAACTTGTTCTTTTATCTTTTTCGAAATTGCTGAAGCTCGAGAAATTATTTTTCCAGCAAGATAAAAATGCTGATCCAGCGTCGCGAAATTATTCAGTTACTTATATCAACCGGGTATATTGCGAGAGTATCACGTCGAGCGGCAACTGCCTTGCTAGGACACTATTAAAAGATCGTGAGGTCTTAAGTGGTATTTGCAGGCGCGATGTATGCACTTTGCAATTAAGTTTCCGCGAAACTCCACGGCGCGAGAAGAGGAATATTTTCGAGGGAAATTTACGGGATCAACGCGACGATGACGTGGCGCATCATAGATTATTTCCTGAATTTTAACGGTTGATGGGACGTGACGACAAGGACACACGCATGCAGATACCGCAACGTGATTAATTCATACGGTAAATACACGCCACGTTCGACCACGTCGACATGCCGCGAGATAATTACCAATTAATTTCTCTCTCGGGAAATTCGGGCAATTGATGACGAAAAATTGATTCGCCGTAGAAAGTTCAATTTTTCGTAATAATTGTATAGAAGTAAAAATTCGCCGATCGGCCAATTAAATTTGCCGATCAGTTTTATCGAAAAAGTTCTGTCATGAGATGAAGTGGTTGTGTCGCAGTTACGATAAGATTTAGAATTGTTTTAGAGAGCGAAATACATAATATGTAGCGTATACATGTATTTCTAAACTGCCGTTGTCAATCAAAACGTATGTGCGATAAAATAGTGCATTAAAAAAACTTTTAAACGCGCGTTGGTTAAATGTATCCGCGGTTACAATAACACGTTGAAATTTAGCAAAAAATTGAAGCTCGTATTTCTCGCAGGTAGATATACTATATTTCATTCAATTAGGACTCGATCCATTTTCCGACAAAAATTTCTCACTACAAGACAAGCGTTTTTTTCTCAAATTTATTTTATTAATCCAGTTTGATAATGTATATAATACCATAGTGCGCTCTCGCCACAGCGCGGCACAAGTGGAAAAATATCAATTTTAGCTTAAAACGAGCGATATTCGCGCGCGCAATCGTGAATCCAATTAATGCACATGCTTTAATTGCTCGCGGGTGAGTGCGAGTTTTCGTTATAGGCAGTGATTATAATAACGCGGGTCGTGCGTGTTATAAAATCGAACGGCCATAATGTGGAGGCGCGCAACGCGGCGCGTCATCCAGTCCGGCACATCATAATCGCGCCTCGTGAAATAATTGCTCCGACGTTTATGCAAATGCATAGCTAATAACAACTGCGGCGCATTCATCGGAATGTTATTAGACTTAATTGACGAGTGTGGTCCGGAGTCACGACTACAGGACGAAACAAAGCGCCGCTGCTGGAAACAGAAATTCGCGCGTGCTTCATCGAGCGCGGGACGGAGATGTGGTGAAAAAATGAAAGAAATAACTAATGGTTTAGAGGACGATTTGACGGTTTGAGATGGACAGAGAATGACTCTACGTATGTGTGCTACAATACCCGACAATATTCACCCGCGGGGAATGACAATGCACAGTCCGCTGCACTTGCCGTTTAATGTCATCCTCAAGCCGCGTCTAGTACCATTAATACATGCGACATATCATGTTACACAAATAACAGACTTTGTGTGCATTGATGTTGTACTACGCGATATTGTCTTTGCGCATCTCATTTTAAGGCAGCTATTACATGTGGACACGAGTTTTTTTGGACGTATCTGTTAGTAGCAAACAATGAAAAACTATCGAGAAAAAATAACTTTTACAAATTAAAACATGTATACATACAAAATAAGAACAAAGTTGAGTCAAATCAAATTAGAATTGAAGTTTTTGTGTTCAAAGAATTTTAGTGAATTATAACTTATCGATTTTTTAGAGAGATTTTGCGAAAACACGTACGTGATATATAAAAACTTTTAATAATAATCCGTCTATCATTATTTTCTATTAATCACTTTATATGCTTTTTTTTCAGGGATGATTGTCGCAGTCCAGAAATAATGCTGAAAGTGCAGGACGGCGAAGAGTGTCGTTTTTCCTTCATGGGACAATGACGATGCAGCAATTTTCGCAGCTGCTTGTCTCGTTGTCATCGGTGACAATCTTTAGAACGAGGCTTGCGGCGACAGTGTCGAGGCTCTTTCTTTTCTCGCATACATATCGAGAAAAAACCGGAGGAATCTCTCTCGGTGTAATCGCGTCTTCACGCCGACGACGTTTTCTCCGCAGAGCAATATCTCCGGGTGTTCAAGTTTTGCAGATGTTATAATAGTGTGATAAATATTTGGTCGAGGTAAACATGAAATTAAAGCTCTCGTGCTTGAGATATTTCTCAAGCATATTTCTTCTTTACGCAAAAGGAGCGAGGTGAGATTCGCAAACAGCTTGAGATAAATTCTCCGCGTGCTGGATTAATATACCACAATGCGTTAAAGATTTATGTAATGTAAAAATTAAAAATTTTAAATTTATTTCAATTTGTTAATCTGAACCGACATATTGCTTAGAATTCAGAACAAATATGCTAGAATACTTCAAAGTATATTGTTATGCTGTTAGTGAAATAAATAAACCATATACTATGGCACTATTAAAATTGAAAATACATGTAGAACTATTTCTAAATTATTTAATTTGTCGTAATATGTATTTATATTTATAACACTTATTTATGTGAAATATATTATAATGCTTAAGACGTATCTGTTTGTATCATGTAATTACATCTCCCCCGTAATAACGGAAGTGGAACACTCAACAAAATAACAACAATATCGCGAAATTCTAATAATGTCATCATGTCAAAATCCCGCACACATGACGTGACAGCATGTGTAACAGGCATGTCACGGTTTCTACATTTCACACCTCCCCGGAATGTCAGTGTTGTGGCTCCTCAAATAGAAGACCACATTAATCTATAATGCGCGTCAGCCAGAACGTGTTATATAAAATAACCTCATTTGTCTGTTTTATTGCACAAGAAAACATTGTAAATTCGTAAATTTAATTTCCCGTTGCGCAGAATTCGAACTATCATGTTCAGAACAAAGCGATAATTTTCGCTCGCATTTAAATTTTCCCGCACTCGGTTATTTTCATTTTACCCGTTGTTCGCCAAAAAAAAACAACACCGAAAATTGAAAACGGAAAGGTATCGCAAAAAAAAACGAGTAACAAAAAAAAATGAATTTTTTAGCAGTCTTGGTGTGATTTAAGCGGTAACAAGCAGTGCGACTTGTGGTGCACAAAACGCGTATGAAAATGAAACGAAAGCGCAAAGCCGACCGTGATATTGCTCAGCGCTCTTTTTGAAACAGAAATGTGGGAGAACACGCGAATGAAAAAAATTCACACGATTAGAGAGTCGGGAGCGTGATAAAGTGCGGGACAAGTTGAAAGAGAGAGAAAGAATGTGTGTATGTGTGCGCGCACACAACAGTCTCGCTTGAACAGTTCGATAAGCGAGAACAGCTACCGGATGCTGAAACCATCCGGAGGCATGTCCGCGGTGAATGTCGCATGCTGACACCGCATGTTATTCAATTCCGCATTCATTATACAGAAGACAACGCGGTGTTTCGCAATCGCTGCGGGCGGTCGCGTCTCGTTAAGGGCCGGCTTTTCACGCGGGGGCTGCACGCGAATTGCGCACGAACCGCTCCGTGCAGTATCATCATCGCTTTAACACATGGGCGATTGTGAACTGCGGCATCGATTTGCGAGATCGCGTTTGTCAGTCAAGTTACAATCATCCAATGTCTTAAGCAATGGAGATTTAATCATATATTCGGAGTTTGATAAAGTTTAAGTTGACGAAAATATAAAATAATTCATAGGTATTTTAATATAATATACAAATAACAAAAAATTAAAAACCCCGTTTTTATATTTCTATAGAAAATATTAACAATAATATCTATATGCGATTTTTTATTCAAACAAGCCACAAGTTCTTAAAAAAAAAAAAGAATTAAAAGATATCGAGACAATTTGTTTTGGGAGAATTGGAAATACAAAGAATGTTTGCAATGTGACTATTGAACGAAACTGACCAATGAACTAACATTGATCGAAAAAGTTTTAATTCTTGTTTAAATTCTTGTTTTAATTCTTGTGTTTTATATATATATACTAGCACAATGCAAGCGCGCGCTACGCGCGCGCTATTCTTA
>QVOB01011765.1:0-26220 GCA_014839585.1 Pseudomyrmex concolor | reverse complement strand
AATTATTCCAAAGAAATTAATTTCTTTGGATTTAACAAAATTTGTTAAATCTAAAGAAACCGTTCTCTTAGATTTAACAAATTTTGTTACATCCAAAGAAATTAATTTCTTTGGAATAATTTCATTGGAAATTTGTTAAATCTAAAGAACCGTTCTCTCTGTGTAGAACGATTTACCATCATAGTATAATACGCACATCACGAAACAAAAAAAAGTTGTTCTATTATTAAAATAAACTTGCTCGTGAAATATTCAAGATGAAAGAAAACCAGCCGCGAGCGAAAAAATGTGTACCGACCATACTTTTAGATCGCATTTTCATACTAATCCGATTTACCGAAAGTTACATTGTAAATCCCGTAATTAATGAAGTTATGACTTTTTAAAGCTTTTCTCGAAGCGCTCGAGAATGAAATAAACACGATGGGCGTTTTAAAGTTTAACTCGCGTGTAACGATATCACAGTCGATTTATCCGACGAAAGTTCGGATAGAAAGTTATGTATCGCGCTAGCCTTGGTTTGCATGACTTTGATTTCTTTTCCACAGTCCAGTAGCTTTATCTAATAATCACTTCACGATCAACGATTTTGTTTTTTTGTTTGACTTTACGAGACGCAAACTCTTCGGTTCCGTCATTGCTCTCCGAGATCTCTCGATGCGTTTCAATCTGCACGAGTTGCGGCCATTAAAAATGAAGAGTACATAAACTCTATTTAATTAATTTCTATCCCTGTCGAGAATACTTCAAAAACTCCGAACAGTCAATGTTCTCGGAAATGTCTTTCGCTTGGAAAAATAAACGACCAAGACTTCAAGTTGTAACTCGCCGGGAGAAGGTTGCAAAAAGTCGACAAAGAAGAGAAAAATGTTATTTCGGAGTTAAAAGCGAACAGTTCTTCTCGCTGCGATAATAATGACGGAAAAACGATAGCCGGTAATCGTGAACAAACTAGTACACGATCGTTTCGATCTTAAGTATTGATAAGATTCAACCGATAATCAGTCGTCGTTTTCGTGAGCGGAATTTCACTGTGAAGAAGCAACACACATGTGCCATTTTATCTTGGGGAAGGGGTCCGACCCTTTGCTACTTTTACCCTTCCGTAACGATCCCATTGAACTTTGCTCTACTCGTAATATGCGAAATCTTTCTCCCATATCGTAGCTATATGACAAGAACGTATTTCCGTCAAGGCACGCAACCGTTAGATTACAAGACCGTTTCGTGAGAACAGATGATTGTTTACGCGGCCATTGCTGCTTTGTCGGCTGCCGAAAACACCTCGCGGAATTAATGAGTCGCGCGCGCGCTCATAACCTCGATTCTGCCGAGCGCGAATTAGTCCGCAAACGCAGGAAATAAAGGAGACGAAATGTATATATTCACACAACGTGAAGAGTAAAGATGCGTTCGACATTTCACTGACGCTGATATTGGACATTATTATATAATGTTTTCATATCTGATTTATATAATATTTTGAAAATTTTCTTGATAAAATATTTACATTTATAACATTTATATCGTATATTACGCGCAACACACTGAAGATTCTATATGAATACTATAACATATTAAAAATAATACTGTCAAAACAAATATTGTCAAATAAATCATTTGCTTCCAAATTTTAATGTATTATATATATATTAATATATATATCTCATTATCTTAAACAAAAAGTTAGTCTTTTTAAAAAGTTCTTAGATTGTTATTTTTTTCATTATGTAACAAACAAGAAATGAGAAATAATAATAAGATGAGAGACAAGAAGAAACATAAAACGACGACAGAACTAAAGTACGAATGCTCAAAGCGCATCGCAATTATTGTAAACATAAGAAGTCTGAAGCAGCGGCATAATAATAAACTGGGTATATAGCGATAAAAACAAAAAAAAAACGCGGAACTTGTGCGAGCAAACGAGTGAACTGGCGCGGCAAATACGATGGAAACGCGTAAATATCCGTCTGATCGGTCATGCATCATTCGTCGGATATCGCTAAATGCGATATCTTTCTTCCCCTCCATCAAGCGATCTTTGCCAGAGAGCTTCAACATACATTGAGCCGGATATTAAGCAGAGAATCGTGTGTAATAATGCGCGAGATGCGGCGAAGCCAGATCTAGCAGTGATCCGAGTAAACGGATGGTCCGACTCCCGCTAATATTCGTAACGGAGCAATATCAGAAGCGCCGTAAACTCCAAAAGTGTACCTTCGTGTTAGCCAGATTACACGATCACAGCGGTCTATCGTTTTTTCCGACGAGAAAGAGAAAGTCGCACAACTACACTTTCCCTGATATTATCGCGGATTTTTACTCCAAACCATTTAGGAGTTTTTACACACTTTTGTCACTTTCCTTCTCTGAACGAAATCTTCCCCTTAATTTCTCTCTCCTTTTCCAGCACACAGGTGGGAGTGTATTTTCCTTAATAGGACTTTTTTTCTTCCTCGGACTTGTTCAGTAAGTTACTTCCTTTAATGGTGGAGAGCTTTAACACCGTCGGAGCTCCATTTTCTGGGGACTTCTAACACGGTCAGCGGCCTCTTTCCTCTAACACGGTCACCGGTCATTTATTTCCGTGAGCGTTTTCCTCACGTTCCGCAACGCAGCGGTAATTGCTTCCGTGCTCTTGTAACGCGGATATTATGCTGAGGTGCGTCGACCCGTGTGGAAGTAGCGAACTTTGTTTTCGTACGCGGGATCGATATCCGTGTGCCGATGAATATTAACTCGGCGATACGACGAATATTAACGACGAGCATACAAATCACGTGAGATATTAATCCGCGAACAATACACGTCAAGGTCCCGGCGGCATGTTCGTGAGTAATTGCACATAATTAATTACGAAGAAAGAAAAAGAAAAAAAACAACGGCACGCACACGTTTCGTCGTCGGGTATGCCGCTCGCGGCCGCGTCAAGGATCTCTCTTTCGATTAAAAAACACCTACTAGTTTATTAGGCCGTAAACTCGAACATAAGTGGTGCCAGTTAGAGAGAGAGAGAGAGAAACAGAGAAAGAGAGAGAAACCGATATCGAAATAAATCTCGGCGGAGAGCGCGCGATCGCCGTGTGCGTTCGAGGACGCGTAAGAGCTTCGACTGAGCTTTCGGTCCTCGCTTCGACACGCTCTTACGGAACTCGCGACACATTCCATCCTGCGATCGATCCACGCGGCCGGTCGTCCACGAGAACTTGCGAAAACTCCGTTACCGATATTCGTTGCAATATAATATCGATGTTCCGAGATTTCAAAAACGCTATTTTGGCGGTAAAGATTGTTGTAAAGATTGTTTTTGGTTCGATCAAGTAAAAGAGATTAAATATTATCTAATTGCGGATAATATAATCTAAATCTAAAATGTAATGTTCTACATCGGCAAAATACACATTGCCAAAGTGTTTTCATTAGAAGAAAAACCACTAGTGCGGCGACCGATACTTGTCTGATATAATACAGACTGTTACTACTTGCGTGTGTTACCTGTTCCACATCGGCTGTCGGTAACTCGCTGAGCTTAAAAGCTCGCATCGTTCTAAGATCAGAAAGGTGTTTTGCAAAGCTTTTATTCGCGCAAGCACTAATTTATTTATTCAACGGCCGATAAAACGGCGATCTTATCACTTGCTGATACTCTTTGTATATTATTTTATATATCGTTTATATCAAATTGAGATTTAATAATTAATTAAAATTTATATTTAACTTGTCTCGATGCAAGAAAGATTCAAGTGCAACAATACAACAATGTTTTTTATAGTGCTTCTGTATCTTTAGTTTAGTTTGTGAAACTTTGTTTTAATGTTAGTTTTGTCAATTTAAATTATATTAAAACCGTGTGATATAATAGTAACACTTCAGGATATTAAGTCTCCATTAAAAAAATTTGACATTTTCGTGATAAATTATTCAAGCAATTAAAAATGGATTTTACAATGTATAAACGTTATTGCAAACGCATACAATTATTCTTTCAGTTTAAAATAATTGTAACGTTATGCACAAGCAAAAAAAGGAATGACACAATACCATTATTGCTCGCGAAATTTCATTGTCGAGCTGAACAAAGCACGAACAAGAGGCAATTGTATGTATCCGGGATTCGCTCTCTCGAATGACGTTAAAGACTCACCCTTTGGAGAGAGATCGTTATTGACTCCTAAGTAGAATGGCCCTTGGCGCATCACGATCTCGTGGACGATTATAGCAAAGCTGTATACGTCGCCTTTCTGAGTACCCTCAGGCGGACGCCTTTCCATTCTCAGCAATTCTGGAGCTGTCCACAACTGTTCTGTAAAATATCGAAAATTTTCTGTTCCAGAAAAAAATTCAAAGCCACGCGTTTCGATCTCGATTTGATTCGATCATTGGTTATTTTTTCCTACGTCCAATGCAATTATTTCGACAAAGAGAAAATTCATTTAAGTAAAAATATTTGTTGCGTTTAGAGCTTCAGCGATATAAATCAGTGGCTATAAATAAGTGCTTCTCGGCGGTATATTATTGACAAATGACGATATGCATTGTTGCTATGAAATAACAGCGTAAATGTAAATAGTTCGATCGCAAGCAGGAAGCTGTACGTTTACTCTGAATATTATCTCTTTCTCTGCTCGCGCGTGTCGCGATTTTTCTTTCTCTTTTCGCGCGCTTAAAAAATATTTGCCGTGATAAATATAGCTTTTTTTTTACGGTAAAATATCGCGCAAAAAAACACGAGCTTATTTGAGATTTTTACGAACATGTAATATATGTACATATTTAATCGATAAACACGTACTTCTCCAATAGGCGTAGCAGTTTCTATCGACGTCCGCATCTTCGTTCGTCCTTCGGAGCTCGTGCAGACCGAAGTCGGTGATTTTCAGAACAAATCGCGAATCGACCACGCAGTTTGAGGACTTGAGATTTCCGTGACTCTTCACTTCCGACGCGTGGAGATACACCATGCCGCGGACTATGTCGTGTATGAGGGATCCTCGAAACACACGATCGAGCTGTAGCTGCTCGTTCTCGAGTATATCCTGTCCAGAAGCAAAGGATTTGTATACGGTGCGGTATAGCGCACAACATCAAGTATACAAGCTTAATCTCGATCAAAGTTTAACTGTTTAAATGTTTCCCTTGCTTGCTTCAATATATATTGTTATACATATTAGTATACACACATTGCATAATATTCAATATATTATCGTTACATAAATGCAAATATCGATAAAATAATATATATACATGTACAGAAAATATCTTATATATATATATATCTTCTCATACAATATTCCTTTTGACAAAATATAAATTAAGATATAATTATAGAAAATACACCTTTTTTAAAAGAAAATGATAAAGAACGTTTAAAATTGCAAACTGAGTTTACAAAATATTAAGTTATAAAAGATTATAAAAGTAAGAATATATTTTGATCAATTTAAACATTAAGACTTATTTTCCTTTGCTCAAAATTACGATTACTTTCTTGTGCCATTTTTCAAAATTACAACTTGAGAGAAAAAGCGAAGAAAACGAATATTTCGACTACTTAAAGTTGCATTATAAGGTAGGACAGGTGTCCAATAAAATGGAGCGCTTTTGTTTCGCATAGAGAACACGACGTATACAAACGAATGCATTAATGGGTATTCGTGCGCTTGCTTGTCAGTACGTATTCCCCTCTCAAACATTACTGCATCCATCTAGATACGCGTATCTGTGTGTCGTATTGATTCCGATATTATTTATCGATAGTGCACGATATTGCATACAGAGTTAGTAGTAAGTATACGGCACGTATTTGTTTTCACAACAGTACTTGATACCGAAATCACACCGATAGTTTGAGCATATCTGAATTCTTTTTTGCGTGACGATAAAAAATTATCTTTTTACTTTAGAATTTCTTAGTATTTTTTATATTTAGTATTGGCCGATTGTTTTTCAATTAGTTTAACAAAACTTTGTATTGAGATGCAAAACTATATACAATTCACCTGAAGAGATCCTTTGGGGCAGTATTCGGTTAGAAGGCAACAATGCGGCGGCTCGAGACAAGCACCGTAAAATCGTACAAGATGATCGTGCTGAAGATCCTTCATCTGCGAAAGTTACCAACATCACCACTCATATAAATTACAGTTTATTACATGCAATATCGGTGAAGAAGACACAGAACAGAAAATGGAAGATAGAAATTTATAATGAGAATTGTTACGCGTCAAGAAATATGTAGAGAGAAACATTCCAAGAAAGTAGTACATTTAGTAAAAAGTAAAATAAATATATCACGATGTATGCACGTTATTTGCGAAGTCTGTTACTCACCCGTTTCAGTTCCAGCAATAAAGGTCTTGAGATTTCCACTTTGTTTCTGGGTATTAGTTTTATAGCAACTTTCGAGTTCTGAAACGTATTGCAATTTACACGGTAGACGGAATTACTGATTGATAGATTTATTTTTTCTTTTTTTATTATCTGGAAAACTGTTTGTAAAAAAAAACCTATATACTGTCCTCAATGCGCGCGTAAAGATACAAATTCAATCTATACGTTGAATATTGATGAATTTTGATTGGCTTTTAATCGTGCGACGGCAAAAATAGGTTTTCAGAAATAAGACGGGATATTAGAAAGACAATTTGTTAGAAAATAATAAAAAAATAAGATAGAAAACTTTTCTACACTTGTTGCCCCGCGCTACAAAAAAAAATGATTAATGATTAGAAGATAAATATCAATATTGACATTTCTCTTTCATTCGAATGCAATTGTCACGCACAATCTCGTAACGTTCTGTCAAATTATTTTAAATTTATTGAAAAAAAAAGAATGTTGCTGTCTTAAACGGCCTAGAATAAATATTGATTAGCAGACGCGCAAAGCATAAGCCTTCCCGTATTCGACGCGTCGGTATAGCGTACAATCTATAGTCTCTGATCGAGGATAATAAACGTCGGCACTTAATCCTATTAGTAGCGGAAAATTCGTTGCGCGATAATAACTCGGAAAATACACTTTTTTGTTCGCAATATATACGGATTTATCGCGGGTATGAGGAACATTGTGCAGTTCATTTATCCCAAGTTTTTCTGATGTTACATCCGACGCGGTTGATAATAATCTCGCGCGGTTTTTTTTAATAAAGATTATACGTCAAAAAAAACTATACTTAACAAAATAAAATCTAAACTAAACTATACAAGCTAACCTTGTAAAATCCTGTCGGAACATACACGTTTCTCTCAACGTCCGGCATGCTTGCGTTATCCTCGGAATAGATCGTCTGGAACAAACATTATCCCTTAAATAAGTATTTGCGCGATGTATGAATTTCAAACAGCATCCATCGCGCGGATATCTCAAAAAAATCCATATTCGAAATGACTTATAAAAACAGATTCCTTGACAAAACTTTCTCAAATCGTTTTTCTTGATAAAACTTGAAAATTGAATGTCTTAAATAATTGAGTTTTTCAGACTAACAAACAAAGCTTTTGTAATTGTAATTATCTTTAAGTAACAGCATAAACTCACTCTCTTTTTCTATTTCTCTTTCTTTCTCCGTTTATTAAATATATTAGTTGAAACGTTTGTCCGTAGAAAACTCATTACAGTAGTTTAAAATTCGAGAACTCTTAACTTTTTTGACGTTTGAATTAAACAGAAATTTGACTGCAAATTGATCAAAGAAGATCGGAAAATTGGAATCGAAAGTTCAGGAATTATTTTACATGACAAAAGAAGTGAAATATAAAAGCTAAACGCGGAATATATTCCTTCGGTCATTTATTTCTTAAGTGAAAGAGAAAGGATAAAGGTACGAGAGTTTTTAGCTTGATAAAGATGGACTCTAGCTTTCTCCGCTCACTTTTGCACAACGCTACATGAAGGAAGTAATGATAAGGAATGCGTCAACAGAATAACGTACAATAGAATAAAGTCTTTTTTATGGCCTCTACTCCAAGTGCCTCCGGAAGTAGGTAAAGCTTCTCGCGAGCCCACCATTGTTCCCTTTTCTCTTTTCAAATATATATATGTATACATCTTCCGCCTGAGATGCGGACACCGTTCTTTCACAGACTATCGGAACGAATGCCAACGCGATTGAAATGAACGCTCGAGCGAAAACTTGATCGTCGCTTTTATTTACTTCGATTTTTACTCGCAAGCTTACGAGCAGCTCTCACTCGGCTATTTACTCGAAAATACGCTCATATTATCCGTTTCTCGAGATTGCAGATGATTGAATTGTAGATTGTATCGCGTGTAACAATGAGAATTTTATTTTCGTGCATTTACCAGTTGGCTGCCGCGGAACTTGTTTGCGATCAGGGAGTACATGGAGCCTCTCGTCTTCGCGTTCGGCATTACAATTACGTCATCCCAGTGCACCTTCCACGTCATGGATGCAATTTCCGCTTCCAGTTTGAAGCGCCTGAAAGAAAAACGTAAAACAAACAAACAACAGCATTATTGCGTTCTGGACAGAGGTTTCTTCCATGAGAAGAAACTTCTTCACCGGCGCGGATTAAATTTTCTTTTCTCTTTTTTTTTTATGCAATTTGCTTCCGCGGACCGCGCGTGATAAACTGCGTGCTTAAGCGTACGTACGTAAATGTACGTATTTAAACATGCGGTATATTAATTCCGGGCAGTAACGCGCGGCGCATTATCTTTCCTCCGAACGAATGCTACATCGCGCGTGACGTTTCCCGCTGATTAACAAGATCTTTTTATCAACGATGCAATTATCGCATGTCCGTGCAACGAAAATATTTTCACGACGTTTTCCATCCGCCACAAAGGCGCAATTAATCAGTCCGGTAAATCTGCGCATCTATATGCATCATCCGTTGCTCCGGCAGCGTGTCTCACCGCGCCGATATTATCCGCGCGCGATAGATGTGTTGTACGCGAACGCCACGTACGATGAGAGCGAGTTCGGAGTCAGAGCGCGCGAGCCTCGGTTGTCTGTTCGGGGTGTATGCGTGCATTCAACAGCGCAAGAGATAATTACGTGCCGGCGTATCTCATAACCACATGCCTATCTAGTCGTATCCCGTGCGGGATACTACCCCACATATACATATAAAGGCTTCCGTGTGTATATATAATATATACTATATACATACACGGAATTTCTCTAACTAAATGAGTTCGATGTATTCATTCGAAAGTTATCGCACGTAGTCATGTCCGCGCGCCGGGAACAAAATTGCCGAACGCGGGAACGCGATGTTCGTCATCAACATTGTTACTTTTCAATCGACAAACTTCCCAACGAGTTTTTGATCATATTGATATTGCAACTTGGATGAATGTGTTTCTTATCAAATTTTTTTCCGAATTTAAATAAATACGTTATTTGTACCATTAAATTGGATATCAAACGATGGAATTCGATAGTTTTCATAAAAAAAATGCACGTAATTGTGATAGATTTAGTTTTGCAACGTAAAAAGAGACATCGACGATCCGCACCATTCCGTTTTAGATTACTATTAAAGACGGAAATTCTCTTCAGAGTGTAACAAGTATGTATCTTGTTCAGCGGAGTTTCATCTGCGTTTTGCGTTTACGTTGCGCTGAAGATGCGGTATTTGACTTTCAAGAGTGATGTATGTCCTCTCTCCTTCTCTGTCTCTATCTACGATATATAATTTCCTTTATAACAATCGCATATATAAACTTAACCACAGAGAAATTGTTCGAGTTTGAATCGCGAAGTTCTGCTCGTCTTAATGGCTATTTTCTATTCTAAACAAGAGACAAAGTACCTTTTGCATAATGCAGACGACCGCTTTCTTCCCTCCTTATTTTTCCGTCTTTCAAAACGCGATAAAACAAACTCGCTTGCACGTGTTATAATTATAACAGTAACTCGTTATTGAAGCTTCCACCGCGCGTTTATAGCAATGTCGATCAAATTAAATTGACCCGAATAGAAAACGGAAATAACTCGGTTCTTCGGATATTTCTTGAGATATTTCTGCTGCGAAGCAGAATTTCGATTCTTAAGAATGTTTGAAAATTCGATCGTAAAGCTCGGACGTGCTGTCCGAAGGGAGACAACAGTATTGCTTCGTCAAATGAATTTTAAGTTGCAAAATCGCGCCTGTATTGCGCCTCCGATTAAGATCATGCGGAGCGATAGGGCACGTGTAAAATCAAGTTATAATGAAGTGCTCGATAAACCGAGAGAAAAAACCGTAGAATCGAAGGACGAAAGCAGTAAAACTTATCGCGAAAAGATCGTTAAACGTGCCCGCGACTTTTACGGTATATGTGCTTATTTCAATTCATCCAGAAAGAGTGGGTTTTTACTATGTCTTTTTACAACAAGAATGTTTTGTAACGACGTAATTGATTCGCTCGTCGTCGAAATAAAAGAAAACAGTTCGTTTGAAAAGACGTTTCTGAGACACTTTCGTGGCCGATAAACAACGAGAAGAGACCGAAGACACTCGTTGAGATCGCGTAAGGCAGAGTCGACAGATAGTATAAATCGATTAACCAGCAGCATCTGCGGGAAATTTCACCGCGGATAAGTGTCTCGGCGTCTTCACGTCCACCACTATCCTCCGCTTTTCTTAGCCTCTTCTCCGTTTCCTTTTAACCGTTTCGTGCTTGAAGAAGCCGAGAAGCTTCACCTACACACATTCTCACGTATATGTGTGTTCAACGAGCGCTTCGTTCAAAGTTCTATCAGTATTACTTTCTCGCGAGAAAGCAAAATGATGACGAACGACATTTCTCCCGCTCATGAATTTACGCCAATTAGTCCGCATTATTCTGAATATATCAGTGTGAAATATATTGAATGTGAATGCAAAAGGTTTTGACAGATCTCTCAAAGATAAATAATTCAGCATTTTATGGCAGTACTTGTATTATATAAATGTTGGAAAGGTCATATTTTTAGTTGTCATTACAGAAAAGTTTTAATAAAATTACTTGGTCTGTTTTTCTTCATTACAAAATTCATCAAAACTTTTGCATTTATTCAACATTTACGAATATATTTTGCAATCCGTGGATATTTATTTATAAATGTAAACATTATAATTAATTAGCGAATGTACAAACTCACATTACAAGCAAACGAAAATTCCATTGAAATAATTCTGTTAATTTTCTGCAACCAAAACATGAGAGAGATGCATTAAACTATCATATAATTCAAATAAGAACAAGTACAAGTTGGAATTACTCAAATGAAAGTTCGTCCCGCTCTCTCTCTCTCTCTCTCTCTCTCTCTCTCTCTCTCTTTCTTTATTGGAGTTGTACTGATTCCACATCTTTTCCTACATCCTATATTCATTCGATTTGAATAGCTCGTCGATTATTCAAACGATATTTAATCATGGCTCGTACAAATCGAACAATATTTATATTTCTGTTTAACGCAAACATATTTGCGCGCAAAAAAATAGATGATAAAATCGCTCTTTTCCCCGATAGAGACAAACTTCACTTACCGATAAATAAATACCGAACCGAGGACAAGTACAATCAGGATGGAGCTCAATACCATCGACAGAATAGCGTATCCCGGGAGAGCTGTCGAACATTAGTAATTTAAATGAAAGAAAATATTATACTTTGCGAGTAGTCGCTCTTTGTGTGCGATCAAAAAAATCGACGCGGAAGTACGCCAACATAATTATACGATAAAACTTCCGCCTCATTAAAAAGAGCGACTACCATTCATAGTAAATTATATATTTATTTTTTACATAAGTAATCTATATAATAAATATCTTTTTTTTTAAAAAACAAAAAAAGATGTTGATTTCACTTCTCGACGTATAGACATGTGATTTTCGGATTTTTATCGCGCTGATTATATTAGAATGAGCGTTATTGGTCAAAGAAAGATCATTTAAAAACCAACAAAGATGTAAGTGCGTTTACACAATAAACTAAACATACATGTAAAAGACATGTCTTAATAGCCTCTCTTTGTCCGACGATATTCAACGAATATCCAAATCAATGCAACAGAAATCTAAATATTTGACAGACGTCTCTTAGTGCGCGCAATTTATTATACTAGATAGTTATATAAGCATTATTAATTATTTATTACTCGAATAAACAAAGCAGTGTTCACTCACACTTATCAGGACATAATAATCCGTCGAATCCACAAGTAGGTGTATCCGGCGGCGGCTCCAAACGACCACCGGCCCAGTGAATTTGTTTGCCAGGGATGTACTCCAATGTTTTATTTGCGCCATAATAATTGGCCACTATCTGCGCAACGATATTTTACAATTCAAACAAAACACAAAAGCAGCGTAAAATAAACAACTACCATGATGGTAGAACGGAACACCACGTAGAAATAACCGTCGCTACGTTTGCTGTTCGGTTTTAACTTAACACAAATCGCGTTATCGTTGTCAATACAACGAGATTGAAATTGTTTCAACTAGTAATCGGATGTCGGGTAATGTAAGTTCAAACATACGTAATTATGAGATCTCGTGGTCTTACTTCGAATCTGGAAGTTTCCGGATCCATATCCAACAGGGAATAATCCGCAATCCTATCGCCGTTCTCGTCGATGTTCACGTCTCCGGTTATACCTATATAGAAGTAACTTGTAATTGCACGAAAATGAATGCACATTATCATTGTGCATTCGCGATAAGTCAGATAAAGATTCGGATAAAGAAAGAATACAAGGTTACGCGGCCGGAAAGACAAAATTATCAATTCTCGAAAAGCTCCGCTCGGCGAAATGGCTGATAAAAATGCAACAGTCAGTATGTAGCTCTGTACGCGGGAGAAAATAGCGAGAGATAAAAAAGCATCGTTGGATACATTAAAATACAAAGTAAACTGACAATCTCGCGTTCTTGTTGATATCTAGTAGCTAGCTAGTATCGGTCATAAGGCTTCCTCGGAAAGAAAAAGCAAGCATCGAAGGTCGAGACGAAGTAGCGCAATATAACAGAGTGAACTATACTTCGGAGATTGCCTGAAAGATGAGACGTAAAACCAAAGCAGAGATCAAGTGTTTGCATTTTAGTATTCCACTCGTAAAAACACAAGCGTCGTATTTTACACAAGTACAATAAAGAGTGTTCTGTGATATAACAATATTTTTTTGAATTAAATTTACTTATGTATGTAATCGCAAAATTATTTCAAGAGAGAGTTGTTTTCAATTCAGCAAAAAATGCAAATGAACAAATGCATGAAGAAGAGCACGTATTCTAAAAATAAAAATAAAACGTTTGAACCAAATTCAAAAAGAGCAGGAATGAATGAATAAATGAATAAATAAATTTATTACACTTTAGGTTAAAAAAAAAAATATTTAGAGAGGAAAAAGAGAGAAAAATAATAATTGCACGTAAATCAATCTCGCAGAAGTATATCATTTATAGAAATTAAATATAAAAAAAAACTATGAGTGTTGTATATAACAGGTTTTTATGAGAGATAATTTATGGAGTCATCAATTGTATAAACAAATAAATTGTACTTTCGGAAAGATGTTACAACATTTAATAAACGACTACGTATATTTGATATTTTCTAAGTCTCGCAACACTATCACTTGTCGTTTTTTTTTCAGAAAATATTTTTCAGAAAATATTGGTCAATATTCAGTTTTTATTTTATTTTTTTTTTTGCGAGAATTTATTGAAGGGTTAGCGTTGTCGATTTGAATTACAAACGATCTCTCATCGACGTGATGCAACGTTCAATGCAATAAATATCACCGACAACGCGTAACGCGATATTTTTCCTGGTAGAAGCATCAACTGTAAACTCTTTGGGAATTTAAATCTGATATGTTTTTTACTGAAAATTTATGTGCTAATTATTTTCTGTACCTATTCAATTTTAAAAATCGAATAATAAAACGACCTCATTACATTTAAGATTTAATATGCGTGTGTTTAATTAATTCTGCATAATAAATCAACGTAATTAACGTTCGTGAGATTTCTCCATAACTTGTCTTCATTAACGTCGCTTTTATTAGGATAGTGTAAACAAATGAACTGACGCAGAAATGGGTTTCGAGAATATAAAAAGATATAGAAAAAAACCTACTGACGCGCTTACCTTTGAAACTTTTACCCCACATTCTCCGGGTTAGATTACCGCCGTCTAGGTTGACCTCACTCGGCTTCTCTGACAAGTTCTCCTTAAGGGCGAGGGCATAAAGCAACACGGCGTCGTAAAATGCCGTCACGAACGTGGAAACCGAGCTGTTGCCAAAAGTGAAGTTGTACTTGCTCTGAGCTAGTGATTTGACTTCGCGCGAAAAATTCAGATACTCCAGATTGTCCGGAGTACGCGCCGTCACCGTCAGCAAGGCCTGATACGCCTTTCGTGCCTTCTCGTTCCTTTCGTCCGTGTCGCCTTCTACCCTCCATGGCTCGTTAGAATTGTAGTCGCTGAAACACATTTTTATTGTTCCGATAATTTTCCAATCACTGTCACAAACGCCTGTTATTGCGAGAAGAACAACTATTTTACGTAAATAAAATTGATTTTCCTTAAAATAACGTCACAGAAAACCAGATCTAAACTTCATACTTGACAAGAGCCACATTAACATAAGAAATATCGAATACTATATATTCGAGATGCAATATTCGGTATATTCGAGATTAAAACTATATATTGAATCTTCAATCTTTTTCCAGCTATTTGTCAAAAACCAAAAAAATATATATATGTGATTTAAAAAATGTTCATAAAAATAGAAACTTTTTACATCGAGAAACGTTCAAAATCTGTGAATTTTTTTTCAATTACGTGCGCGTGTATTTCTCGGAAAATAGGTATTTGGAATTTATATTGAAATATATAAAACCGATATATCGTGTACGCAACGATTCAATTAAAGTACATTTCAACGAAATATTATAGTTCTATTTAAATATATACGTCGCCAAATATATCGAGCAGCTTATTGACTTTATATAATACTAAAGGTCGCAGCAACTCTCTCTAGTTTTATGTAACGATCGATTATCACAGTATAATTGAAACATATAAAAGCCACAAGTGTCCACTATGAATGTTCGAATTACAAGAACCGAAAGTTTTCGCATAAAGAAAAACGTGCCATCTTCATTTCCCTGCGGTCGAAAAAAAAAAAACGTGTGCGATGTAATTAAATAAAAAATCTCGTTGCGAAAACGCCGCAACACGTCGTGTCATCTCGTTTTTATTATTATTTTTTTTTTTTCACTCCGGCATCTTGCACGTCTTCCGAGATCTTAAGAAAAAGACGAACAGATAAATCAGCTTCGTACTTCAAAAGCAATCTTGAGTTATATAGAAAATTTCTTCGCTCTCGGCGCAACCCTTTAGAAATTCTTCAACTTTCTAATCTAACGAATACGAGCGTCGCGAAAAGAGAAGCTCAATTGTTCGAGAGAGAATTTCGTCGAAGTTATTTGTCTAATGGACGCGATTCTAAATTACAAAGAGCAGTTCTAATTTGCGCAGCATTTCTCATCTGCGACAGAAGACCGACCAATATCAGACTCAATTAATTTCAGTAAAAAAAGAACTCAACGAAAAACCACTTTTCACTTTTACTGTCACAGTGCCACTCTCGATAGACCAAATTACGACTCGGTGCAGTTACGTAACTTTTTACTTCGTGTTATTTTAAATCTTGTCACGTGAGCCACGTCAAATCGGATTTTATCGCAATCCGGAAAAAAGAGTTACGTAACTGCGATTTCGGAAAATTTGGCGCGGAAACTTTTGCTCTTCTCGATTTTCTTTTCTTCTTAGAAAGCGCATTATCCTATTAAATCGTCAACGCAGCGGTTTACGGAAGTTCCACAGCAGACGATAATAGATCAACGTTGACCTTTCCCCGGCCTACCTATAATCTAAATGAAGGTTGCGGTTTTGCGGTTTTCGGCACGGTAGATTGATTCCACTCGATCCAAAATCCCGTTATATCCTTTGTTAACAAAAGTTAGAAAAAAAAAACACAAAAACAAGTCTGCGATATATATATCGCGAGTGCGATAGTTTTATTTCGCCGAGATAAATATTTTTCTGACAAAATATGCAGATGTGATCTTTTGATGTCATCCGTACCGTAAAAATTGTTATAAACCTCACATGGATACGTTAAATTCGTCTCTTCCGCTTTGATTCCGGCTGCAGATATAGTACTATCAACCGGCTCGGATAAAATTGTCCAGAGAAACAAAACAACGCTCGTGAACGCGATCGTAAGGAACTTACGATCAGTATGAATCACGTGTTACGCGCGCGCACGACGTTTCGGGATTAGCAATTTCCCAGAAATGACGCTTTTCGAAGCCTCGTTAAAGTGCGCGATCGCCTAACGTCTGCCCTTTTATATACGCGTGATAAGGTATACGCAAACGCATTTTATCCGAGAGAGAAAACTGCTTCATGATCCGACGCGTAACAACTAAATGATTGCGTCAGCGATGCGGCGGGAGATAAATTAAGTTAATACCACCGAAGCGCTGTCCAAATTTGATTAACGCGTACAATAACTTCAAAGCGTGCAGAACAAGCATAGTAAGTAATAGTTAACCGATATCTTATAATCACGTTAATATATTACAAACTAACGACACATCACAACGCATTGTTCGTCATGCATTACGCCAACAAAAACAAGTTCCTATTAGTTATTCGGTTAGTCAAAATAAAATCATTTAACGAAATATGCGGCGTATTTATGCAATTAAAATAAAGGATGTTTTACAGAAATTTTGATGAAAACATATATGTTTGAACTGTAATATTTCTTTTCATATATATTTTTTCAAAGTGTTAGATAGGAAATTAATTGTGTCTTTTGCGTAAAAAAAGTAGAATATATTGTACATATATAAATGAATATATATTTTTATATATGTATATTTCTCTATCGACGGTTTCTCTCTATCTATCTAACGTTCTTTAGCGTCTAAATCTCATTTTAATTTCTTTTTATTTGCTTCCCATCCCTTCATACATTAGGTACTGAAGAAAAATGCGACATGTTTCATGCCAATTTTCTTCCTATGCACGGTCGGGGCGTGTAGCGGCAACGACTCCGCATTCGTTTCAATTATAAAATGGTTTTAGTGTCCCAGCTGCGTGCTATTGTACGAGTACCTTGTTTTTGAACATGTCCTAGTTTTTGAACACGCAGACCGCACACGTTTGACTTCTCTACAGATTTCTGCGCGCGCGCGCGTGTACGTTATGTAACACAATAATTTTCCACTTAATACAATAGTGTATCGTGTAATAGTTTAAAAACTTTGAATTTGTGAAGTAATAAAAAATAAGAAAAAGTCACATATGATAAAGCAATTTCAGTGTCAATATAGTGTATAAGTTAATCTAATTAAACAATGTATAAATTAACTGGTTTTTTCTGGATAAATAAGTTTTCTCGTCTCTCACATTTCTCTCCATTTTGAAATATTTTTCAGAATTTTATCTCGCAAAGCACTCTACAAATGCAAATTCACGCAGCATATTTATACATTTAACTCACGTGGTTATTATATTTTTCATTCACGAAACTCTCTCTCTCTCTCTCTCTCTTTCTCTCAATTATCTATACCATAACGTATAACAAGAAACAATTATTCCGACGGATAAAATTGCAAGTTTGCTCTGCTTACCTGGACGAAAGCTCTATAGAGAAGAACACATATTCTCCCGAGTCCACCATTCCGAGTTCCTCGGCAGCCAGCAATATCTCCCGGATGAAAAAAAAAAAAAAAAAAAAAAAAAAAAAAAAAAAAAAAACGATTTCTTGTTAGAAGAGACGCTACGAAAAGTGTATAAATATTATCGCGGTCGGATCATTTTGCGACGCGCTCTCCATTTCTCAGTTACATCTACAGTCTCGTGCACGTTAACGCAGTGCAAATATATAATTTTCCTCCTACATGAACAATGATATACAAGCTGGCGTGTTAGCGCCACACTCCGTGTGAATATATTTTAAAACGAAAAATATGTGTAATAGAATTGTAGCTTTCTTTACACATTTATGTTATTTCTAAAAAAAAAAAAAATTAAAGATTTCAAAACAAAGTCGAAATAATGTCAATTATATGTAAAAATTAGCATGGAATTAATCATTTTGGAACACTCATAACTTACAGATAAAATTATTCACCCTTCTTGTAAATTTAGTCACACACTGTGTGAGTAGAAGTTATATGGATATACATATATTGTATGTACAGCAAGAAGATGGCAAATATTTCTACATGTACCACTCAGCTACAGCGATCTATAATATCATTGCTGGATATATCCTGCTGCACGACATGTTTATCCTGGCTCAACATAAGCCCGACGGATTTAGTCTGAATTTCAGAAAGGTATATACAATAAATAGACGAAAGAAAATACGAAACTTTTTCGATTATCATTTTAACGAAATGTTTGTATTTTATATCTACAGATGCATACGTACTGCATATCTTGGTATGTCTGCATTTCTTGTATAAAAGAATGTGAAAAACTTCTATATGATGAAAAAAAAAAAAGAAAACGCATCTTAAGAAGTTGTTTGCAAACGTCTTCGTGTTCTTGTTTCGTCAAAACGAATCATCTTGTCAAACCGAACGCATTTCGGGTACGTTTAAAGTTGTCATGGAGATAAATGTATTCTCCGCCGCTTTATACATGAAATCCCGCACAAATTCAGAAAATCTTCCGGCAAAACCGCTTCTGTTCTTCGAACAATTTTATTTTCTTCTGCACGCTGAGATCTTCAACAAATCCGCTCGTAAAATCGTCCGAATTTCACGAAACGAGAAAGGAGCTTGTTCGAATTACAAATTCGTTATACGAATGAGTTGAAGAGATTACGCGAACGCGCGCTAGTATTATTTCGATGTTTCGTGGAATTTTTGCGAAAAACACGTACGCAAAATGCTCGTTTACGGGACAATTCGCGATCGTTGGTATCGTAACACACCGCAACACACCGAGCGAAATATAAATGTTTATTCGAGCAAAGTCGTAATCCAACTTTTATGGCAAGTCGAATGCGCGCCATTCATGTGCGCGCAAACGATACAACGCTCGCGCTCTATAACTCGAGATTTGTCAAAATGCAAATCGATATAATTCAATACAAATCGACAAGTTCGAAAATATCTCATTGTTGAAATCTAAAAATCAAATTCTTCTTTAAATGTTTTATCAATTAAATTGACTTGTTATTTCAATTGTTGTCAATAACGAATATATGAAAATATTATCATATTTTTTAAAACAATTAATATTTTAAAATAAATTACAAATTGACAGGTATAATTTCAAGAGAAACAATTTACACAATGTTTTGATAATTGAAAAGTTTGTTGAAAAGTGTCAAAGAATTAAATGCAACATCGTTCTCGACAACAATTGAAATAATATAGGTTCGCGCTTTCAATTTTCTGGTATTCTGTTTATTTCGCGTCAGCTGATCGATATGCACCAATACTGCATCATACGTGATAAAATTCATTAATGTGGCATGTGTCAAATACAGATTATAGTGCATTTTGCCGTTATTTGTTCACATGTTCTTGCGATTGTTGACTAAACTTTCTATTCTGTGTCATATTAATATAATGTGTGCGAGAACGACAAAAAGAAAATTATTCTTGTAACAAAAAGATATGAAATAACATCGTCATTACGTCATTAAACAGGTCGATTCGCGGTTTCTCATTAGAGTAGCTTTTCCACTTGTTAACGCCTTTGCTACCGCCAATGACGACGACTAACAAGAGTCATATGATACAAAGAAGTAAAGTTCTCTCTATTATATGCGAGCGCATCATAAAGACGTCGACGTCAGCTTACGCGTTCCTGCTCCATATTACGTCGCTGCGTTTAAAGCTATTTGATTAGGTGAAAACACAAAGTGCATCGAAGCGCCGCATTTTGTTGAAACGACAAAATGGACATAGTAGAATTTCTAATATATTCTTCGGAATGCCTAATTTTATAATCAAATATCTGAATAAAACAAGTCTGCTGAGAAATTCTTCTTAAAACTAAATTCTAACGCGTCAAAAATCTTTCATCTGTTAGATTTACATACATACGCAATTTTAGCTGAGAGAAAAAAATGATAAACCGTTTGACATTAAATAATTGCTGAATCAATTCTAACACAACTTGATATAAAGAAGATAAGCGATCGAATAGTCGACATCTGGACATCTTACATCGACCGAGAAAGAATCCGAAATGACAGTAAAAGGTAGTCACGGAGACGTAAATCGAAAAAAGACTAGATAGCTTCGTGTTAGACTTCGATACGAGTAAAATAGGCGGCTCGACGTTACACGGCACGTCTGATACCGGCGAATAGCTTCATTATCACATAGATCGAATCTTCTTACTTCTCTTTTATAGCTCGTTCCTCACCACCGACTTTGCAGACAGACGATTTCTAAGAAACAACCGTTCGAATCAAGTTGAACTTGTAATATCATGTTTTGTGTCCTGTTATAACAACACTTGAGATCAATAAGATTGATAACAAACACTTTCGAGAAATGGCATAAAGTTACATACATATATATGTATAAATATATGTATATATATGCGTAACCTTTATATTATTTTCCATATACCTAATTCACAGAATTTAATTTTGTTAACTTACAGAAAAAACAATAAAATTTATTAAAATCGACGTAGTACTAAAATATACTAAATTTTTTTACTTCTCTATGTAAAAGTCTAATAATATAATAAATTTATTTAATTTGTAACATATAGACCTTGTTGTTCGCTTTGAACTTTTGACATATCAACCATTCCGGTATTATCTGAATAATAATTGGTAGTAACGGATAATTGAATATAAAACAATTAAATATTTAAATTACACTCTTTGAAATCACATACACGTACGTATAAGCGCTAAAAAATACAAGTGGGAAAAAATATATAAATTGTATATCTGTTTGCACAAAATGTTTAGTAAGTGACCCATTATTGTATGCAATTGATAACACGACGACAGCAATAATATTGTTATTTCGCCGAGATAAGCGGAGAAAGAATCTCAAATTAGTAACGTCAAGAGACCGCAGAATGTTTTACACAATTCGACGAAGAGATTAATGTGCGAACGACAATAAGCGCGAAAAAAATATCCCGTTATCTGATCGTGTCATTGTGTCTCAAATATTTTTAGTGTAATCGTGAGAGCTCGTGAACGATACGTGAATCATCATGACTTTCGCAAAACGGACAACGGCACAAATTCGATAAGAATCCAATACTCTTTCTTTCGGCAGCGATAGTCTGGAGAATTTCAATTGATCGGCGATTTGCGGTATTCAACCAATAATTTAGCATAGATTCGTGAGAACGTGATGAGAACACGTTCTCGAGTTAATGTCGAATTCTTGGAAACTGAATGATGTCGATATTCTGATCGCGAGATCCTTCTATTAAGAATTCTTTCTTCGCAATTAGACACTACTATGTGATTTCCAATAGTAATTGTACAGTTAATTCATTGTTGAGTGATAAAATCATAATTATGTAATTAACGTCGTACCACTAATATCACTTAACTAAGAGAAACTTTCATATTTTTCCCATATGTACAAGTAATTTATATTGTTTATGTACAAAATACAATTTCTTTTTCTGTTTTCCTTCTATGTTTCGTAATGTTAATTTTTGTGCGCACAAAGACTGCATTTCAAATAAAATATATTTTAAACTTTTAAGAAATGTGAGATATTTTGTTCTCTTCTTAATTTAAATTTTTCTATGAAAAAGAGAGAACAATTTAACTATTTTGCATGCGGTTTTTACGTATATTCTGTGGAATAAATCTAAAATCGTAAAGAAGTCATCTGTTTTAATTGTTTATCATGATTGATAAATTCAGAGTGTTATTCAAGTAATTGGGTCGAAAATATTTGCGCTTTATCTCGCGGAAATCGCAGGAACCCGCGTATAGATAACATCGAATCGAAGAAATATATTTCGCAGCTTGTCTCATTGCTATTGACGATAAGTCTACCGTAAATTCTCTGTAACGCGATTTAACGATTTAGGAGCGTCGAGAGTGGTGAGAAACGAGTCGCCGGAGAAATGTTCAAGATTCTGTTTCTGCTGCTCTCGTACGAGAGTCACCTCGTGATAGAAATACTCGCTTCGTAAGCACAAAGCATGGCATTTCGATTAGTTAGGCAATTTACAATATAACTCCGGAGTCTTGTGCATCCTATTCGGAGTACATTAAATTAATTATATTGCGTATAAAGACTCTTCGTCTTTATTACGCTCGTGTTCAATGTGTCAGATTTTCTCCGATGTTTGTCAATAATTAATTACATGGCTGTTTTAATGCACGCGTTTTAATGATTGTGTTATCTTGTTGAGAGAGGAGGAGATAATATTGCGGATAAAGATTTTGCGTTAGAGAAAATATCTTTCGGGAGTAATTGTGCGTTCGGGAGTAATTCTTCCGCAGGAAGAAGCTATCAATGGAAATTTATTCCGTTCTTGTTCTAAACTTAGGGAGTTGACGAGCCCGAAGTGTTAAATACGATCAACGAGCGAAAAGCACATTTGCGGGAAGTAAACTTCGGTAATCTCTCTCTCTCTCTCTCTCTCTTTGTGGCTTTTAGCGTTATACATCGACGTCACTAAAAGCGGATGGACTGATTTATGACGCGATTATTGTGTCTTTGTCTTGTACATATACAAAGCATGTAATAGAAGACATAATGCGATGTTACGTGTTTATATCGCGTATTATAGTTATAATATATTTCGATTTATGTTTCATAATGTGTAGTCCGTATTTCATAGTAATTAAGATTTTTTTATCACTTTAAAGAGATAAAAAAGAATTTCTCTCCTTTTATATATAAACGATATTATAATAAAATAATTTGGAAAATGTAATTTAATGTGAGAGACAAGTTTGACTGTACATATTTCTAAATTTACATCGACGTACACATAAGTAATTTATGCGCATTACGTATTTTTACGCATTACATGGAGTTCCATTTCCAGATTTGTGAGCACAAATATATGTCACAGAATATCTCTCTTTTTCTACATTTTACAGAAAATAACCTTCATATATACGTGTATCTTCAAACATGTGCATATGCACATTCATGTTAGTAGACACAATAATACAGATCATTTTTCACAAAAATGCAAACATTGTGCGAATATTTCTCATGTTATTACTTATTCTATTTCTACACGTATATGTGCGTTTTCTTTCTTTTCAGAAAGGGTTGGTTGTGAGCGAGATCATTTTACGGATAAATAATTAATTGTAAAAGAAAGCAAGAGCAATCGTGGAGGAAATCGAGAACTTACTCCTTGCGGATTTTGAAACAAAGGTGAGTAGATTTCTGTAATCTTCGGCGGTGGTTGTTTCTTGATTGAAGCTCCGGTGTACCGGCTTTTGATTGAGGGCGGTGAATACGGCGCTCAACGTAAAATGACACTCGGAATTGCCTCGACTGCTGGCCATCGCGTGATTGTGGAACAGCAGACCGGCGATTTTCCACCCGAAACGTCGTAGAATGTGTCGGAGCGCCTCGCCGACCAAACGATGGGAGCCCATCATCCTGGTCAACGTCGGATAATGCTCGCCTTTATGACGAAACGCCTCGGCCTGAGCGCCCGCCGTCAGTACAGGTATCCCCCATACGCCCGCGTACCTGGACACAGGTGCGATCACATAATCGCACACGGGACCCAGGAAAGCGTCTGTTACGTGACGTGAGAAGAAACTTTATTCCATGATTGATCGACATTCAACATAATTCGACGTATCGGGAAGTCCATTACATGCGTGAAGAACTATTGTCGCTCTCAAGTTTCAGAATGTCATAATAGATTTTTAATATTTACGATTGCACATATATATTCTATGATTTATATATATATATATATATTGCAACGTTCGAGAAACAATCAGGAATAAGTGATCTGTCTGTCCTCGTTTTCGGAAAACACGTGAAAAGTTTTATTCCGTTACCTTGTTCGCAAGAGAGCAAATAAAAGTGACAAAGCTTCGGAGTCTTCGTTTCTGGGATAAACGACAAGACAAGTGACGAAAAACAAGACAAAGAGTGTGGAGAGCACATGCGCGAAATGGATAACGCGAAATCTTAATTTACGGATATCCGCTCTACATTGTAATTTTATCACCGCTTCCTATATAGATTGATATGTCGATAACAAGTATATTGTTTATCGGAAGGGATTTCCGTTGCAAGATATACACCGAATGTATACGATGGATCACATGGTTGATTAATGTATCGATTGGGGGTGCACGTGACCAATTAAATTAAGCCAGTACATTTTGCGTGCTCTCTCGCACGGTTTGACATTGCTTGCGATTCCAATCTATAAGCGAATCCATCGATATTCTTTGTTTAGTTTTAAATTTTTAATGAGATTATAATGTATTTTTTAATTGAAACAAACAGATGTACGATAGTAATAAAAAAAAAAAAAAATAAATTTACTTTACATGAAGTCAAGAGTAAAATTTTTTTTTAAATTCTACTGATCAGTTGTATGACACGAGTTTACGAGTTTTAACAACGTGTTATGACAAAAATATAATGTAGCATATAATAAAACATCGGTACTTGTCCTCTATTTCAAGACATGACGCGACCAACGTCCGGCAAAAATAGTTTATTTTTACATTGTCTGTGGCGCACGTGGAACCCACAATTTCACGATACATCCGCGTCGTGTGTGCATGCACACTACGTGTTTCGAATATGCGCGCAATTAAAACCTCGTCCACAAACTCGATATCGTGAATCTCATCCGCGTATACATTCACGGAGATAGAGCAAACTGTTACCTAATTAAATAGATCGTTTTACACATACATACACACTTTTTCTTAAAGTAAAATGTATTATTTTATATTAAGAAAAACTTAAATTTAATAAAGTCACTTGCTGTGTTACTATAAAATCCTTCTTTTTCTAATTGCGTTTGATTTAGTTTTTATTCGTCATTAACACACAAATGCGCAAATTCCTATTCTCTCGATTCTCGCGCGCTCATACCCGCAAGCAATGCACCTATACGGATCCACGGTTCTAATTAGCAATCACGGGTAATATTGCGTCGATATACCGTTTCCGCATATACAAAGACGAACGTTACCAGTGTGCGGTTAGCCGCTATTTGAAGTTGACCAGTGTAAATCGCGTTTCTCTGCACGTCTTCCTGAATTTAGCGGTTTCGCTCAGTTTCGAACGGCGGCTCTCAAGTCTTCGCTGATCGCCACGGCTTAATGTGTGTAATAACTGCGTCAGATTACCGGGCGTCATTGTGGCTAGGAAATTCCAGGCGTGAAGCGGTTACGGCCGATTAGCACGCGTGCAACCCCTGATATCGCTGTGGCGGCAGCGTGGAACTCGCAGCTTGTCGTGTGGTCGCTTTTATCGGGGCAAACTGCCAAAGTTATCGAGTTCACGCGATCCGTACAACGATGAGATTCTCGCGGAAAACTTATAAGCCTCAACACTTTGCCAAATCGTGTATTAACTTTCGCGTATCTTTCTCTCTTTTTTTGTCGGTACTTTTTCTCTTTGATAATATGTTTTTCTTAACTGTAACCTAATTTCTCAATATTTTCCAGTTTATTTTAACTAATTTGTTCAGCGCTTAAAATGTTGTTCTACAGTTTTAGTCAACGTGTTGCACACACAAGAGTATATAAATTTATGAAAGTACAGCGAGATGATATAAAAGTATCGTTTAATGTGGAACACGCTTTTTAGAAGTACATTCCGTTGTAACTTCACTTTCATCGGATAAATAAAACCGGTCGCCGACCATTAAATGCGAGAGCGTGAAAACGTGACTCGTAAATTTGCCAGAAAATTAAGCCGCGGATGACGAAGTATAAGTCCTGGACGACAGTGAGTTATTGCAACAGTCGCGTCACGAATATTCCGATGTACCTCAATATTTTTGTATACTAAACAGAAATGCATAGTTTTGCTCAAATAAATGAGATTCCGCGAATTCACAACCTTAAACGCACACGCTTCATCTAAGAAAAACTTTACAACGAAAAAACAAGGATGATTTTTATTATTGATTTCACTCGTCGAAAATTAATACGTCAAATAAAACGCAGTACGAGTATTTTTACTGGATGTCAATGTAATGTCTTTATTGTTTATTAGT
>QVOB01011764.1:0-16320 GCA_014839585.1 Pseudomyrmex concolor | reverse complement strand
AACAATTCATGGTTTAGTGAATTAAATATGTTCTCTACCAATATTGTTAATTCAATTTATATGGATTTGTTATCCTTATTACCATATGCATGTATTAAAAAAAAAAACAAGTATTTGACAGACAACAAACTGAAACTCAACTAAATGCAATTAGTTGAGTTAATATTTTTTTTCTCAGTGTGCACGTGAGAAGTTAGATCTTTCAAATTTTCCTCATTCATTAGAAAACTTCGTTTCCATACATTCAATTAAAAAAAGAAAAAAAAACTAGCATTTCAAAGTGATTGCATATTTCTCTTTGTGTTTAATTCGCGTTCCATAAATTAATTATATGTCGTCGTTTTTTCGCGTGCAGCAGGCAGAGTTAATTTTGCGTTCGCACACTTCTGCAGAAATTTCTTTGCCTGCGCGCACAGTTCTATATAGGAGCGCGTTCTTCTTTCGCGTAATTTATAATTCCCTGGCCAGCAGAGTGGGAGAAAGTTTTTTATTTCTCCGAAACTTCTTGACTTTGTCTTCGCCGATCTAATTAGTTATCTGTGCCATGAATATTACGGTACCGTTAAAACGTCTGAGATTGCGATCGATCGCGAGCGGAAACTGGAAGGATCAAGCAATTTGCATTTCAAAACGACTGTTTGCTCATTCGCGCCGCAACAGTCAATATCTCGTCGCGAGATCTCCGCCCGATGATTATTTTCGAAAGTATACGTGTAAGACGTGCGCGTTGTTGAGCGTCGCCAAGTTGTGCTTATATTGAACGTAGACACACGCGAACGACACAAACCCGCGTGACGTCGCGTTTTAATCTCGGTTTGATTATTGAATCAACATCGTTCCGACAAAACGCTTTTCACAAATAGTATGTGCTCGTTTTTAACAATAGCGCATCGAGACGTATTTTTGCGCGTATCTTTGAGAGAACAGCTTAAGTTCTCTCGTTCTCCGTTAAAAAGTTTGCTTTTTGAGAGACAGTAGGAAGAGAAAATTATTTCCGAGTTTAATTCAAAAACGGATGAGCGAGATGAAAGTAAAATAGTGGATTAATTGTGAAAGATATTTGACGTTTGCGACAATTTTCAGAGCACAATGATGGGACAGAAAGATACGGATATAATAATGTGACGATTAAGTGACGTTAAAAGAAAATTTGTCAAAAAAAATTTTATTTAAAATTGCGCGCGAGGACTGAAAAATTGAACGGTTCCGGAGAACAAGGCTACGGACTTCGCGATCTCATTTTGCGAACTTTTCGAAAGTTCGGGGGCGACGGCGATGCTGCGGCGCGAGCGAGGTCATCGGCCACGGAACATTTCGGAATTGGAGCTTTGAGCGAGGTGTCTGCCAGAGAGTCAAGGATCGTCAAGGTACGGTTTGCTCTTTGACGAGAGCAATCATGGCTTCTGAATGCGGAGCATCGCGGGAATAGAGAAATGAAAGCGAGAAAGAGCGACAAAGAGAGAGAGAGAGAGAGAGAAAAAAGGGATAAGAGAGAAAGACGAACGCAGGTTGTAATCGTGCGAGAATCGTCAATGCGTCGTCGGCTTAAGCTCTCGAGTGCTTCTTCAGTTTCCGTGTTTGCCGCCGCCGCCGCCGCCCGTCCCGACTCGTCCGTTCAAATTAAATACCGCGTAAGAATAGAAAAGTCGGGGAAAAGCGCAGGAGAAAATGCGTTGAAGCGAACACTCGCGGTCGCTTCACCGGTGGCGCAGACGATTTTTTTTTTTTGCAGCCATTGACGTACTACTATTTTTCTTTACTTCCTCGCGGCGCTCTCTCGTCTGACAAAGTGTCGTGCTTAATGATATACTCGTAAAAGAAAGCGAACCGCGTTTTCACAACTGTTTTTTTTTCCGAAGAAGATGAGCATAAAGATAAGCACAAAATCCGTCAGAAATCATTTCAACCGAGTGCACGCGATTATTTTCAAAGAAAATTTTTATTTTACAGTTCAGTGTGTTCAAAACTCTCTCAAAGAAAGAGTCTTGGACACATCAAGCAACTGATTGCGAACGGCGGCAAAAAGCGCGGCGGTAGAAACTCTTTTATGCGGGAAATTTTTTGAGAGCCGCATCCTCTCGCGGAGTCAAAAGCTTCTTCTCTTTCAATTCGTTATATATCTTTCATTTGTGAAGATGCAATTCTAAAAAAAAAAAAAAAAAAAAAAAAAAATGTAAATATTTTATCGCGCTCTCGCATCTTCGCGGAAAACCGAACTCTCTTTCTCGGAAATTACCATGGTGCGCGTTTCGGTATCGCTCACTTTATTTTCCATTTCCTCACGCGTCGCTAACTTCGATTCTCAGGAACTAACGTCTATGTCAAACGACGACGACGACGACGACGCCGGACTTTACGCGGAAATCGTCGCAGAGTCAACGCCCAACTCTCGGGCGAGACGAAAATTACAGTAGCCGCGTACTACGCTCGCGTTCTATTCGCCGGACGCGGAAATTTATTACGTTTATCGCGTGCTCTCGACGTACTCATTAATTCTATTTCGACGTCGATGTAAATTCGGCTTCCGAGAACGAACGCGTCCGCAACCGCTTGCTCTCCAAACCCGTTTCGAACCTATTCGCGCGCGCGCCACTACCATATAACATGTTTCTCGTCGATCATTCTGCAAATACGAGTGTATTATGCGAGTGCTCCGACACACATCGATATTAATCGGTAACCTCGCGCGCTTTTCCGCCTATGCAGTCACTGTCGAATTACATGTAATGGCGATCGATCGGGCGGATGGTTTTCCGGTCCCGGTGCTTTAAAAAGACCGTTGCACGTTACATACGCGCACTGTGAACTGGTTTTCCCCATCGTGAAATGGCACGATGCGCGGCGGCGTGTCGCGCGCTTCGCCAGTGTCACTAATTAAATGATTTATTTGCAAAAGTCATGTAGGTCCATTAAAACTGGGCGATGCATCAGTTTGCTGGAGTGTATGTATGCGCGGTATGTTAAAATTCAACGATGTTTCATATCCCTCTTGCATCCGTTTGTAAGCGGAATAATTCCGTTAAAATTTTCAAGGGTATTAGAAATTTTTTACACGACATTTCTCATTTATTAAAAGTGTTTTTTTTTTTTTTTTTAGTATTTAATTCGCGAAATCTTCTTCCTCTTTCTTCTTCTCAGAAACAATTGAATTATTCGGGAAAGCGTATTGACATTTCTAGTTTCGACGCTAATAGCTTATTTTGCGTCAAACCTTCAATTAATTTCATTTCGTATTGCATACGCCACAAAATCGATTTTGTGTTTGGCGGAACTACTGCCCACGGCGTGAATTATGCGGTTGATACTGATAATTGTCAATCAAGCACGATCGAAATGTGACGTTGGAGATGGCAAGAGCGAAAAATACACGCACAATAAAGTATATCCGCGGTAGTATCGGGTCGGTATGAAAAATATCCGAAGGAATTTCACATCTTCTCTCTCTCTCTCTCTCTCTCTCTCTCTCTCTCTCTCTCTGTCAGGAAGATATTCCTTATTCCTGCGACAAAACACGTTAAAGCGTAACGAATTTTGCAGCAGCGGTAGGTAGCAGAGAGAAATCTTATTTATTCCGGGATACGAAGTTTCTTTATCTGCGTCTCTAATAACGTCTATCACGCCCACGCAGAGACAAATAACTTTTTCCTGTACGCGCAACTTCTTGATTTTTTTTCGTGATAAACGCATTTTTTTTATAAGCGTGTGTATAAAATATCCCGGAACGTATTGCGCATCTTCTTTATTGTACGTAGAGACGTTAGAAAACAAAGTTGTCAACAATCAATAGTTTTACACGGTTGAAAATGGCAACAATGCCTTGACAGACTTCGGAGTATGCAAATGTAAATTGCTTTAACTTTGTTTGCTCTTTACGTCGCGTTGATGTCAAGCATTTTGATTCAAAGTTCGAGTAACGAGATATTTAATTATACGACGGCAAAATTACGACGGGGAAAGAATGGGAGTTTCAAACGAAACACTATGACAATTGCTCTGTTTCGGTTTTTTATCGTTTTCCACACTAATGAAAAACAATGTTAAGAATAAATATCGTTATGTATATCGGCGAGGGAGATAATTACGTTGACGCTCATAAACATGTTGTGCAAACAAAGTAATCTGAAAAAATGGATGCGCGGTTGCCCTTTAAACCGATGAAAATGAAGCGATATCGATCGAGCTGCACGCAATTTTGCGGTCGGCGAACCGCGAAACTGCTCTCGTCGCTCAAACTTGGAATTTTTTTTCCGCCTCTTGAAGTTTGCCAGCGATAATCAGGCTTCACTTCCTGGCGCATAAAGTTGGCACAACACGCAACATGTCGCGCATTATTTATTTTTTTTCTTACTGTGTTTCTTTTTGCATGCCGCTCTCTCTCTTTCTTTCTCTCTGTCTCTGTATTTCTTTCATCAGCATGACGTGCTAAATCTTCTAGTGCAATCTATCTACGCGCAAAGATAAAAACTTTGCCACAAGTCAAGTTCGCAATCACATTTATATTTAAATTCAAACACAATTACATTTTTTTTTTATGTCCAAATTCAATTTAAATCTCAACAAATCAATGAAAACCTTATAGAATTAGAATTTACGGAGCTGTGATCCATTTGTAATTCAAGTTCTGGAAATCGGAGATTCCGTAAAACGGCTACATTTAAAACGAATTTACCGCGCGATATAAAAATATCAATTAATAGTTGTAAAATGATTTGCAAGTTTCAAAATAAATCACAGAACTGTCAACGTTTACGACTAATTGTAAGCTCTTTTTACAATAGTAGGGACGGCGCTGCAATCGGAAAAAAATCTGAATTCTCATCAAGATATCACTATGTAATTCTCGCGGAAATACCAATGCGAGTTTGCGATAAGTGCAATTTTAATGACGAAGAATGTTTTGACACACGCAGAGAATTGAATTTTCCGTCAATTGCGTTACACAGCAAAAAAGTTGTAGGTACTTCGGAGCGTTGATGCAACATCGTCGACGCGCGGAATCGCAAACTCATCGGGGCTTATGCATGCGCTGAATAATGCACCTGATATATACGCGCTCGCGCGCATCATTGTGTTTCAGGTCGTCGACGGTCGTCGCCGATGTCTGGCCTACATCATGTTTAACGAACTTACTGCGAGAGAATGATACAACGCCGGTGTATATACGTGTCGCCGTACCGCCGTTCATGTTGCAACATTGTAATGCTATAGCGCTAATTAATTAACCTAAAGCGAATCGCTCGCTCTCTCACTTTCCGTTGTATCGAGAGAATCGTTATGGTTGCCCCGAATGGTTTTACATATTGTATATAATTTTCCGCGAGAGATTATCAGAGGGAGAATGTAACATCTCGCGCACGAAGACTTTTTCTTATTCTTGTTCCGTTAAAAAGATAAGAACTTAAAATAATATATCAATTAATTTAAAAAAAAGAAAGGAAAACAACAGCCAAAAAGTTCGTGTGAAATTTTGATAGATGTTGGAATTTAAAAGGTCCTGGACCTTCCTGTCATACCAATTGAACGAGTACTTCGTATTAGACGTTGTTTTTCGTATTTATTGCTCGAGATAGAAAAACGGCTCTAAACGGAATAAAAGAAAATAATCAAATTAATCTCTGGCACTTTTCAATATATCGAAAACTTAACAACCAATTTTTAAAGTTACAATCACCTTTACTTTTATCGTACTGGCATTTACAGTTTAAGGGTTATGCATAAAAACCAAAGAGTATCAGAGATAGACATAACATTTAAGAATGTAATGAGACTGTTAGACTACGATTTGGAAGCCTACAATACACAAACACCGTCTAATACGTTTAAATCTAACATAATTTCTTTTTACATAAAGGATAAAAAAATGATAAAAGAAGTTTAATTGATTTCCCTCAGGGTTACAATATTTTTTCAACACTCCACTTCTATATCCACGATCCATTTATATTCACGATCCATTCGGAGGCCCGATTCAGTTCGCTTTACAATCGATAAACTCGACTTGAAAGAGACCGGCCTGGAAAAATCCGACGGTGTGGATTCGAACTTGGGACCTCCCACTCGCAGCCCTCGCACTCAAGCCGCGAGACCACTGGGCCGGTCTAAATTTATTTTTACATATGTATGTCATTGTTTCTCCAACAACGCTCTATGGTTGATGTCACTTGTATCGGTAACAGTAATCACAATATATATATATACGAGTATATATATATATATAGACGCTATCCTCTTAACGAAATATACCGAGGAGACGATATGGGACGAGAGAGAATCAAACGAAATAACAAACTTATTCAAAGATAAGAATATCTTAGCGAGAGTTATTCGAGGTTGTAAAGATTTCCGTCTTTCAAGATTTTGCGTATATATAAAAGTCACATAACTGTCTTTCGGGTGGAAATTGCGACTCACGTCATTCACCATTCGTGCTTTTAATCCACGTGGGGGCGCACGAGACAGACGTTTCCGAGAGCACACGCGAAATGAGATTCATAGCGCGCGGTCGACATAAGGCGCGGCGGCGCGGGAATACGCGCGCGCGACGGACGGCTCTATTAAAGGCGAGAAGCCGGCTGGATGGAAAATCGGCACACACACGGCAGTATAGTCTGGCACGTACTATCGTTTCGTAACATACCCGGGATATCGTCGTACGTAACGTCTTGAGCGCGTGTGCGAAATGCAGGTGTGCTACGCGCGCGGATACGTGCGCGAGAGAGAATCGTATGCGCGTCGGATATATACAGATGCAACTTATTCGACAGCTGCGACGAGCGCAACCTATACGTTGCGCTTACACGCGCGGAAACGCGAAATAACTTTCGAGGCTTGAAATTGGAAAAATTCGGCGTAAACCGAGTGCTCGATGCGGATTCGCGCTTCTTGAAAGAGAAAAAAAAAGAAGCTTCCTCGCAATCTCCTCGCATATGTGATTCTTACAAAGATGAATGTGTATGAATATATCATACGTATGTTATCTGAACGTTCCGAGAACTCTTCGCGAAATACAATGCAACGTTTCACCGCAATCTTTTTTTTTTTTTTTTGTTTTTATCGATTTGTTACGTTTGTCGTCTATTATATATATCGCACATCATAAAAGTTAATTACGTTGAAGTGTAGCATTAGAATCGTGAATTATTATCTTGGCAAATAGAAGAAATCAAAGAGATTTCTCCGTTCTAGAGAGAGATCTTCCATTTTATCAATTTATCCCGTTCTCTTCTCTTTCCGTTGTTCACACCGCAGCTCTCTCTCTCTTTCTCTCTCTTAAATGCATCTTCTCTACTATCCGCATATCGGTTTCCCGTTCTGTGGCTCATCGTGATCGAGTGGCCAGAGATTCGCAGTAAATATTGACGTCCACACCGGCGGATACTCGATCCGCACTGTTCGTGGATTGTGGATTTTACGATTCGCGACTCGGCGTGAAGCTACCGGACCGACCCAGCTGAATCAAGGCCGCGTAATTGGAGTTCACGTCGCAGAGCTCGATTTGCCAGCTTCGTTCCTCTTCTCCCCTTTCAACCTCTTTCTGCGCGCGCGAGAGAGGACTGAGAGAGGTCATCGAGATTCTTCCCTGCCCCCGGTTCTCTCTCTCTCTCTCTCTCTCTCTCTTGCTCTGGTTGGCTCTTTTCATTCCGCGGAATTAGCGCGTGTAATTAGAAACGCCGGACTCTCTCGACTGTGATACGCGCGAATCGAACTGAGCGCCGTCCCGGTTCGGTTCAATTTGTCGTTCCGTTGAGAGAAACGAGGATTCTCCATAGATAATGTCATTTTCGCACGCTTCGACTGCCGCGAAGCCGCCAAGTGCAAAATTGGAACGCCTTTTCATTAAAGGATTCCTTGAAGCCGATGTTAATTAGCTAGTAATTCGCGACGCCGTAATTCGTTCGACACTCAGTCGATTCTTTTTGTCCTCTCAGAAAAAATTACCTTCATGTCGAATTATACTGAACCAGAACAATTATTGAAAAAACATGCCGATATTTATATCTCCCCATATTCTTTAAAACAATTTAATATTTTTTACAAAATTTAAAAATATATAATATTTTTTAAAAATATATAATATACATATGTATTTAAAAAAACATTGAATTTTGTACATTTGAGCAATATTGAATTTTGAACATTTTTTTATTTGTATATTTTATATATTATTTTATATATATTATATTTTACATATATTTTATTTTATATATATTTTATATATATGTACACACACATCAGGTTCGTACATACTTCAAAATGTGCAGTAACGTCAGTCTTTCAGACATTTAAATGCATCAGAAAAAATGGGTTTGCATTGTTTGTTGAAACGCGCGACACTATCTTTCTCACTTAGTCGCCATTCCAATCCATTCTTCAATTATCCCGACTATCTGCCGTACGTGACGTCGCGAATTCAGCGGCGAGCGAGCTTTATTACATGCGGTGGTGTCGCGCGATGATCCGTTCACTCTCCCCGATGCCAGTGTATTCGGGAACAATTCATTGACGGAGGGTTGACGGGGGTCGGTCGGGGGAAAGGACGTGCGCTTCATCGCGCGGTGTCATCGAGCATCGCGCGCGCGGAATTTTCGAAAATTGCCGTGTTGCTTATGTAAACTGGGTCGCGTACGTACGCGTCACGTACAACGCTTGTCGTTGCCACCGCGAGAGATGCGCGCACTCATCGATAACGCTCGTCTCCAATCCGGGAGAAACGTGAGAAAGAGAGAGAGTGAGAGAGAGATTGAGCGAGCGAGAGAGAATGTGCGGCCAATCTCGATTCCGCGCACGCGATACCGATTGAACTCCGCGTTTCGCGCGAAACGCGCGAACCCCCGTTGTGGGGCGGCTGGCGGTGCATCATAAATAAACGCTTGCCAGCGTCCAGCCGGATATCCCTCGTGTCGGTTTGTCATCCGTGCTACGGCCGCGGCCGTAGGCGGTTCTGACAAAGCGCTCGTCGCGCGTTTTTAAAAACGCGCGTCACGTATCGCCAAGCGTCACACACTCATCCTCCCTCCGCTCTTGGTCGTCTCTCTCTGCGACCGCCATGCATCGTATCACGCCCCCTCTTCCCCGCTCTCCTTTCAGCAGATACCGAAAGCGCATGAAAAAAAACAAAAAAACAAGAAGCAAAAATATTGGCGGAAGACACCAGTGCATCCGCATCGATTGTCGGATCCACCGACTAGTTCATTAATTCGTGATTGTACGTACACGTCGATATTTCCCACTGACACGTTTCTCCAGAGAAATTGCACATCTGTCGCATCAATGATGCATTTGATTGATAAGCGTGATAAGTGTGAGTTCGAAGCACTTTGTGCGAAGTGACTTGGAAATCTTTCATTTAAAGCAAATGTAGAAAGAATATAACACGTGGCGTGAGAGAAAAGCGCGGTCGTTTACTATCAAATTTATAATTTAAATCTCGATTTAATCTAAAAAAAAAAAAAACATTATAGCGACTAAAGAATTGTTAATTTTTTTCAAAACAAATTATACAAAAACAATATTATACAAGTCTAGATCATCAGTTTTTACTGCAAAAAATTGCTGCAGCAATTGTATTCTCGCTTGTAGCGTTTAAACAATTGAATATTCGTGATTTTTGAAAAGCTTTGTATGATGATTTATGTGCAATGTGGAATGTTGGATATTTACTTTGAATTAGCTTTGCTATGCCAGTTAAAGGACCAAATTATGCCATACACCGCGCCATATTCGACGCTGAAACCAACGTTGTTGCGGAAACATGAATATGTTCTTAATTTTGCTCAGTTTCCGTCACCTATATGAGTGTGTAACCATATGCATTAAAGTGTAATCTGCATACGCTTCGAGCAATTATTATGAATTGCAAACAAGGGGATTACAAGGAGGGAAGCTAGGTACAACATTATGTCGCGCATCGGCACTTTCACGAAGCGGAGTTGACATAATTGGAGGGCTTAAAGCGAGCGCGCGCGCACCAAATCGCGCAAACTAAAGTTGTATGAGTTTCTTATCGCACACTTACACCGTAAACTTGATATAATAACTTTCGCCTTTCTCACAAGACTCGTTATTATTTCAATATTTAATGTGTCGATAATCTGAATCTTGAAAAAGCGAATTTTTCTCGAAGCAATATCAATTTTCTCTTTCTTAATTTGAAATTCGCGATAAGTTTTTCCACAGAAAGCTTATAATTTTTAGCTTATAGAGAATATAATCTCTGAGAAAGAGAAAGAGAGAAGTTACAGGAAAGCGGATAACCGAACCTTTCAATAATGTAACGACACTTTTTATACATGCTTTTGAAAGATTCTCTCTAAATTATACATGCGTATATTTGACATACTCTGTTACACTCGCACTAATCCATCAATTATGATAATTAAAGTGGTCAAACGTTCCGGCGCGTGATGTTTATTATATCCGTATTTAAATATTCTCACTTCCGCATCAGAAAATCACGCAGTTTCTGCTGAAATATTCATTAATGCTTGTAATTTCGCGCCGCACGACGTGAGCGTATTAAATTTGATGTTTTAATGCGGCTGCTTTACTAATCCGTAGGGTGTAATATAGTCAAACCGACATATAAACTGAAACGATCCAGCCTACATTTGCTACGCATAATTAATGCACGGCAAATATGCACTTTCTCCCTCTTCGATGTTCTCGATTCTATTTATTAACATTAAAAAGTAGTAAGAGAGAGAGAGAAAGAGAGAGAGAGAAAGAGAGCGTAAAAGTGATACAAATAATATTCCTAAAATTACAACAAAAAAAAAAAAAACATTTCAATCTGAAAGAGCCAACTTATTTCGCTGAGTCAATTAAAAGAGGCAAGAGAGCAAATGAAGACATTAATTTTAATAATAATTCTGCAATATAAATGTATATGTATTCGTTATAATTGAAAAAAAAAAAGGATTTTATTTGTTCAATCTTTTTAATCAGAAGCTGCGTGCCAAATTAGATTCTGTCTTTGTCTAATCGAATTAATAAGCCAAATCAGAAAAGAAAAAAATTCTCAGATCGAAGCAACTAGAAATCTTCTAGTACAGAGCCGCACACTTGTGCCACACAGCGACCCATATTCCCCGCAAATTAACCCCGGAGACTTTTAAAGTTGAGCCTGCTGCTGCCGCCTGATGCGCTTGAAATTTAAAAATGCAAGGAGGTTAAGTGCTCGCAGTTAAGTCAACATTAGACTAGATAAATAACGCGATGACTTCTTTGCCATAACCGCGCGCGCGCGCGGTTACGACAAACAAAAAATAATCTACAAAAATTTCTATAACTTTGGTCTCGGAAAATGAAACGAGACGACTGCATGAAGAGCTCGTTTTCTTCGAAGAGTTTATAAGCTGAGTTGTTGTTTTGTAAACAAGCAGAAATATTTTTTTTGATATAAAGTTCATAAATAAAGTTGAAGCTACAGTATATCGATTGATTTCAAGCAACAAATACGACGTGAATAAAAAAAAAAAAATATAATAATCAATTCTTCGAATGTGATAAAAAAAAACTTAGTTAAAAGAATCGTCGTGAGTTCAATGAGAACTCATCGAGTATGTGAATAGCGCAGTCCGCGAGAATGTCTATTATATACACGTCATGACAAATTTATAATAGAAATATATATTGCACGTGTAATAAGGATGGGAATCCTGTGGCCTATTGTCTTGGTGCGCAACCGTTATTCTTCTTCACCTGCATGTGACCGTACGACGATATATATGTATATACACATTACATATGAATAAAAAGCGAGAAGAAGAGAGAAAAGGCAATATCATCCTGACGATCACTTTATTTTGAGGTTACTAAAAATCTTCAAAAATATTGATACATCTTTGTGCATTGAAACGATGTAATGTCAAACGATACACGCAACTTTGTGAAACAAAATATTATACGTGCAAATATGCTCTCACGATCAAGTTTCAATCGTGATAATTTTCCATATATTCTTCTTTAAAATACAAAATTGTCAATACAAAACGAATAATAATGTTATACCTATTATAATAATAAAATACTTTGAACCGGCCTACTGGTCTCGCGACCTGAGCGCGAGGACCTGAGCGCGAGGACTGCGAGTGGAAGATCTCGAGTTCGAGTCCACCGTTGGATTTTTCCGGGTCTCTTTCAAGTCGAGTATTATTGATTGAAAAGCGGACCTCCGAATCAGCTTAAATAGATGGATGATGGAGAAGTGGAATGTAGAAAAATATTGTAACTCTTAAGGGGTTATCAATTAAATTTCCTTTATAAGAGTAATTTGCACAAAACATTTCTATAAATTGAGCCTTGTTTTTTTTTAATAAAAAAAAAGTTCTTTTGGAATCTTTCGTATAAAACTTGTAGTGCTATGAAAATATGCTAGCTTTATATTCCGGCTAGGTTTTTGTAAAAGAACCAAATTTGTAAAAAGCTTCTGCAACATCGATATGAATTATATAATAGAAAGATGTAACATATAATAGCTCAAACCACTCTCCAGAATATTTTTGGAATTAACGTTTTCATTCATGATATTTGAAAAGTATTCACTTGAAATATTTCAAAATCTTTTGTTCTGCAAAAAAAATCTGTCTTTATTTACAGTTAATCAGAGATTTCATATCGTATGTGTGTATGAAAGTCATTTTAATTTCAATTTTTATTATAATATCCACGCACACTAATATACGTACATGGATCAGAAATCCAGATCTTATTACAAGCGAACTTGAGATTGCTGTCGTAATTTACGCTTTTCTTAATTGGAAATTGCATAGTCGAAGATTAGAGGCGGTTCATCAATCTAAAATCGAGTGGCTGATAGATAGACCACTTGTAATAGTGGAACTCCTCAATTACACAGAACGAGCTATTAACCGGTAAGAACAACTCTTCGGAGTTGATGCGGGTAACGTGGAGATGCGTGTGCGACATTAACCTTTAACGACCGATTACGTCGACGCTGACTGTGAGTCAAGTTAGCTTAACTACAGTTAGCAAATCTTGAGTTAATATCTCAGGATCACATCTGGCAGCCAATTACATTTATAATTTTAGCTACATCAAGTTAAACGATATCTTTCTAATATCGCAAGAAAAACTTTTTGTGCATATTAATATCCCCCCCCTCTCTCTCTCTTTCTCAGAAATATATGAAATATTTTCACGTAAAACTTTTAAAACCTGATTTATCCGATTAAGAATTCTTTCTAATTTCATCGAAGATGTATAAAAAGGGAAAGTGCGAAATTTCCGGAAAAACCAGTTTTCTCTTTTCAATTGACGGCACCTGTTTCGGATAACTTGACGGAAAACCAGATCGAATCGCACACTACCACTTCTCGCGCGGGCGATTAATTCAGTAGTTTAAAATCCCCGTGGGGATTCGCGTGAGATTTCAGCGGTGTACTTGAAGTTTGACACGACACGGTACAACAGCTGGCAGATCGCTGTGAGAAGCCAAGTTGAATCCTCTCGTACTTTTAATTCGTTGGCGCGCGCAACCCGCATTGTTCTATTCTTCCACGGGAAAGAAACTCGTCGGCGATGTGTTGCCGACGTTGTCTGCAGCGCTTCGCTCGCGGAGTCTGAGTTTTTTATAGAATTTCACTCGTGAAGGGGTTGGATGAGCGCGCGCGGACGGGCGAAAAAGGAAAAGCTACAAAGGACATTGAATGAAAGAAGGTGGAAAGGGTCGCTAACATCGGCAGCGAATATATCCGCGGTTTCTCCCGTCCCGCTTTTTGCTCCCCCCATCTTTGCGCGGACCATAATTCCCACCGGCTCCACTTATTACCGTTCCCTACGTGTTGTCTGCCAGTTTATATGACCGCCACATACTCCACTTAAATCTTCGCTCCGCTTCGCCGTTGCTAGGTTCTTTCAATTAGGAACCACGACCACCCCTGCGTCGCGCTTGTAAGCATTTTGATCCTGCTGGTACTACTGGATTAAGGTACGAGCTTTGCTCGAAGCAAGCGCTCTGAGCGTAGAAGAAAATAACATAGTTAGTTTCATTCTTTCAATTTTAGTTGGTTTGTTTTATACGTGCGTTATTTTATATACATACAGTACCGGCCAAAATTTTATCACCTTTCAATTTTTTAAGATAACTTGTTTTAAAGTGTAGAATTCTCTATCAAATCATAATATGTTTTAGTGATAGGTACAACTTACTAAACAAATAACTTTTTATCAAATAATAAAAACAACAACTTGTAAAATATTAATTTTAATTAAATTAAATTTTTTTACAATGTCTTTCTGTCGTTCATCGATATCTCGAGCACCACTTTGCCATAATGTGAAACAAAAATATAAATAAAATACGACGATCAAAACAATGACAGAGAAACAAAAAACAAAAGAATCATAAAGGCGCGAGTTTCAAAAAATTAATAAAAAATTAAAAAATTATAAATGTATTTTATCAAATCTTATTACATTTCATGTATAAGGTGATCTGCCAGTAGGTCCACTATAAAATTTTGAATACATTTGATGCACTTTGACAAAAAGTTATGCTGAAAATATCGAAAGGCGATATAATTCTGACCATTACTATATATATATTTGTTACATGAATCGAGATTAAAAATAATAGACTTCTGACACATAGAAGCAAAAGAACAAAATTACATTTTTCGTTTACTTTCAAATAAAGTTTGAAGGTTTAGTTCAAAAACTTTTCGCATATAATCTTAAAAATCGAAAAAGCGATAAATAATGATTCTTTGCGACAATTTTTGCGAAAGAAAAATTCTATCTGACCGCAGTGAAAGGTTGCGGTGAAAAGAAACTTAGAATGTATGAAATATTCCATGGAATGATATATCAATGGTGGTACTTTCTTTCCCCAGTTGTATACTTAATGCGCATTCGACCTTTGTTCACGGGAAAATTCATCAGAGACTTAATTACCTAAGTGCAATTAATGTTGCTGGCTTTGTAACCGTCGAAGGTTAGTTTGATAAAGCGAACTTGCTGCCTTTTTCAAAAGAAAATCCTTTAGCTTAGCCATTTAAAACCGCAGCTTTCGCAACTGCAGTATATAGTAGTTAGCAGAGACTCTGCACTGACATTTGTTTCTTTATAAAAAATGCGGAATGTCACGAGGAGGAGGAGCGCGAAAGCTTCCGTAACACAAAAAAAGTGATCGAAACTACATACAGTGTGCTAAAAATAATTTATATCCACGGTGATCCAAAAAATAGAAAACCGAAGATAATTTCGGCTCAATTTGTAGTTGAAGAAATTTTATTTCAGCAAAAATGCGAGTTAAACGTTTAGTTACATATTTGATACAATTGAAAAAAAATCATTCCTTTCAAAAGAGAATCCACGTGTGATTACAATATAAGTTTGTTTTTATTTAAACATAGTTTTTTTCTCCTTCGCGTGTTTCTTATCAATATATACGTACATGTACAAATTACATTATCAGAAGAAAGTTTTGTGCGAAAGTTGAAAATAAAATAGTTAAAAGATACGAACGTCCCCGCGCGTTGTAACCAATACTGTTTATTGTTTGAGAAGTCAATGTTTTAGATGCGCATGTGTAGTCTCTGGTGACCAAGAGGGCACGAGAAAAGGGAGGTATGATATTTTGCCGGGCGACAATGATAACTCCGGTAGCATTAAAGTAACACGCGATGCAGCAACTCGCGAGCGCGGTTTTAACTCGGCGCGCGTATCAAAGTTTTCTTTCATATGCCGGGTCTTTTGTTGCGCTTTGAAACAACCGAGGAAACACGTATACATCATGCACGCGTATACATAGGTTGAGTTTGCGAGAAAATCTATAGAAAAATATTTTAAAGAGAGTACGTGTTCCATCAAATTCATACGAAATAGTTTTAGATATTTCTGCATTGAATCACGCAATTTTTTAATAACATTTGATCTCTCTCCAGACCTTGATTTGAGGAATAGGTAGAAATATATTGTTTAGGATAAAAGACTCAATTACTGTCACCTGCCTAATTACTATCATCCTAAGCTTGTTATATTTCAAATATTAAATAAATCCTAAAAAGTTATGCATAAAACAAAATCTAACAGAATTTTAAGTGCAATATAATAAAATATCTAGCACTCAACATTCTTGTCTCATTTCTTTTTTATAAGGGAGTGACAGTAATAGCTCCCATATTGTTTTTTTGTTTTTTTTAATTATTGAATTTATAAATAAAAATAGAGATTTTGAGATACGTATTAATTTTTTTCTTATATTAGAGATATTGAATAATATCAAATAAAAAGAAAAATACATGTTTTTGATAAATAAATAGTAAAAACAATTCAATAACGCCAGAGTTTATCGTTCAG
>QVOB01011763.1:0-18675 GCA_014839585.1 Pseudomyrmex concolor | reverse complement strand
ATATATATATATATAGAGTTTACAGAATATATAAATACTTATTTTTATACAAACAAGGATCAATACGCTGATCAATGTGGTGTATGCAATAACATTACATGCTTATTGACCGAGTAAATCGAGCGATAAATATTCTTCTAAATGAATGTTTGTTATCACAGGAATGGAGAAATCTTCCTGTTTCTCGGAGAACGCGACTTCACACCGTCAGATCTGATCGTGGACACATTTCAAGACGCTGACAACATCGGTCCCGCGCTATGAGTGATATTTTGCGCCACTTTATGCAACAGATTAGCTTGTGTAGAGGAAGTCACTAGTTCACTCGGCGGCACGACGCTTTTCGATGGCGCGTGAAAGAAATACAACATAAGCCCCGTCGCCAACAATAAATGCATACCCAAAATTACAGCAATGTATATAATTTTATGTTTGCCTGTAAAATTATATATTTAATTTTATTACATCATATTTTTTCTCTTGATTTCAGTGTCTCATCAAACTTTTTTTTCAATATTAAAATCCATCATCTTTTACCTGCAATGGCTGGCAGTAATGATCGCAGCAAAACTCCTCCAGATAAGTATACTGATATTATCAGAAGACTCCATTGCAACCAGCTAATTTGAATTGCCCAAAGAACAACTATTAGACAATAGATGGTTAAAGAATACCCATATATACATAAGAGTTCCAGAAGACCAGGGACAGCATTAGACTGAAACAAAAAAATATCAAAAAGATTAAAATCACGCAACAAATAACATTCCAGATCAAACTTTTTAAAAAGCAGATTACTTCATGACAAACCTCAATCAGTTCTTCTTCAGTATTTCTCGAACTGTTAGTCCATTTTAACGCACCCCACAGAGCTAACGGTATAACCCAAGCATATAAGAATATACAAGTGGCTGCATATGACACAATATGAAACTCATATCGCCAGTGATAATCGGAAGAACTGGCAGTCTGCAAATAATTGGCCATGTTTCCACTGATCGCAATGCAGAACACCAAAGTCACACATATCCAGAAGGGTCCGTACAAATCTGGCTTTGGCCTTATGTGCGTTAGAAGGTTGTAATCCGAACCATGAGGTATTACAGACCGACTCAGTCGTTGCAGCACTTCGTCCGTGTTGACATCGAAGAACTTTTGATAATATTCGATTGTCCAGAAGTTACGTTGAGCGGTATCTAGAAAAAGTGACAATACAAGAGACACAATTAGTGAATGTTAGAAGCTCCATTATTTACGTTAATGAAACGTTGAAATTTGTCGATTGACAAGAAATATCAAATTTTTTTCTTAGAATATGTTGTTTTAATCACGAACTTTCGTTCTTATCAGGCATTCCTTGCAGATCCTCTATTATACCAATGCCCGTGGAATCATTTGGCAGGTTATTAAAGGATTGGGAAGCAGAAGTCCCGGTGCCCAGTTGTCCCTCGGCATTGACAGCTTGATTTATCTGTGAATAATCGTGGAAAGATATGAACTGCGAGTCCGTGTTCTTCGACTGACTACCGTCCATGATTCAGTGCGATGTTTCTTCCTCTCTTCAGTTTGACAATTGCCATGTACTACAAGTCCTGACCAAACATATACATGTAACTAAAACTGCTGGCAGTTTGGCGTAGTGAAGAAGACGAACGTGAGAGGGAAGCACTCGGCGATAGATGTTTGCAACCTTGTATAACATTGTTTATATAGCTTTGTATACTTATCTTTAATCAAAAATAAAGTAACAGACACACACACACACAACATCATTTCGTCAATCTTTTCGTTATTAACATATTTTTACTTGGTAAGGTTTTAAAGTAATTTATTTTGTTTCTTTAACAACAAATATTCTTTTTTTTTATATAATCGGATTTTATTACGATCAACAAACATCAGAAATTACGGGATACAGAAAAATGAATCATGAGGCTTATTCGGAGGCTTTCACTCGCAATAGTCTTCCGAACGATGTGGATGCTGACAAAGATGAAAGTGCGGATATCCTAGATGGATCTTATCTTAAAAGATTAAAATCTATTGCAATTCGATTAATGACATCGTCATCGTCATTTCTAGAAAGATCAGAACAACTGGAAGAAATTAAGACTGATCGAGACGAACAGTGTACTCTCACAAGTTATTCGTGTAGCTTCTCCCGGATGTTGGAATCTGTTGGGTGAATTGCTTAACTGTAACAAAAAAATGCAGGTATTGATTTCAATTTTTTTCAATTTTGTGTTTTAAGAGAAGAAAATTTCTGTTCATTAACAGAGACGTAGATGAAATAATCAAGTGCGCGCAAGACAATATCGACGAAGCCAGCAAGATTCTGGCAAAGTTAAAACATCGTAAACTTCAAAATAAGCGAAAAAAATTATCATTGAATAATAATCTTGAATATTAATCTTGTTTTATCTTGAATATTATCTTGAATATTATCTTGTGTCTTTTCATTGTATCTCTTTTTAGAACTTGGAAAAAATGTAAATAATATTCAGATATTGAAATAAAAACGAAAGTGCTACGCAAGACATCGAAATGTGTCTTTGATTTTGTTTGTGTATATGTTCGTTTTAACGATGTCTTGGAATCTCGCGTTAATCGATGATTTTATCGTTATCCAATGTCGAGTCTAATTAATACTCGTGATTCATTGGTAACGGGTAATAAATTGTTCGGTGAGAACAATGCGAGATTTTACGAAGAAGACCAGTGTGAAATTTAGGAACGTTATTTCGCGAAAAGTCATTTGTATCATAATAGTAAACGTAAATTATTTGGACATCAAGAGATATAGATCGGATTCTTGATTTGCTCCACAAATATATCTCACATAAGAAACTTCAACAGCACGTGTATATATTATTAAATACTAAGTCGGCATAAAAACAGATGCAATTGGCAGCATTTTAATAAAATAGAATGCGAAGTGATATTTTCTTTTTTCAGAGTTTGTGTTATATTTTTTTTTAATATAAATTATTTAAATAAAAATTAGTGTATTTTTTTCTATTTTTTTTTTTTTTATACTATACTTTTTATATTTTTTATACTCTGTAGATGTTTTATTTCTAGAGAATATTTACAGTGATATAAAAATATAAATGTAGTTTCCGTTTATTTAGCGACAGCTTTTTATGCGAAAGTAAGAACAAGAGGAAAATGTGAGCAATGAGATGAGGAGGCGCGCCTCGTTTCGAAAATATAAATATAACTTTATTCAAATACATTGTCAGAAAAATATTATAAATATTGAACGTTTTTCACAAATGTAACTCGAACTATGTATCTCTTCGCTTTTCCTTTACGACAGAAAATATAATCTGATAAATGTGTATATATATATATATGTGTATATATATATATATATATATATATACCGAAACTCGTTTTTATTTTCGGCTTCGGTCTGTCGAGGCAGGAAGTTTCGGCTCACTTGTTTCTAACAAAAAGTCGATATGTACATACAATAAATTTATATATTACACTTTTAAAGTAAAACTTTTGATGTAACGTGCGATGCTTTTTTTTTTTGGATTAGCCACAAACCCACACAAAGTAAAGAGTGTAACGGTAACATATAAACTTCTTAAAACAAAAAATGTTCACAATCTTAAATAAAATATCTTCTTAAATTAATTCGTAAATATAGTGGATTTAAATACGTGAGAAATGAACAAATAAGTTTGCGAAATTATTTTGCGGAATGAACGCATCTCAGCTTATAAGCCACAACGCGATGATTGAGAGCTGGTAATTTAACTTTTCCCGGAGAAAACAGGGAAAGTTAAATCTACCGGAAGAGTAATTTGCTCGTTTGTTAGAAAGGATAAGCAAATAAAGTGCGAACCTCGGAAACAATATGTTTCGTCACGATGCGCAGTGCATGGCTGGAACAGTGCGCATTCTGCGACGATTTGCAAATCTCTTTGAAGAAACTTTATGTCTCAAACGTAACATGGAGCACGAACTAAAACAATCGTTCGTTCAAAAAGACAGAAATGTACTAAGTGCTTAATAATAAACGCATTGGTGATGCAAATAATTTTTCTTTGTGTAATACTTTGAGTCATAATCTCTTCTCAAATTTAAAATATTATCGAGAAGAGAAATATACGAATGTGTCTGTTTGATGGCAAAAGAAAGATTTTAGCTTTCAATGTATTGTCTTTAAGTGCGTTTATTATATACTGAATATAAATATCGAACAAAATATTCACGCGATACAAATCGAACAACAATGCGAAACTCATGGCTGTCGAGTTTCGCAGTCGCGAAGTACATACGCGCGTAATGAGATGTCGAATGTCATTAAAACACGTGTTCAACGAAGGTGTTAAAACTTAACACCGAAAGATCGCCGAATCGACACAAACAAATGAAGGAATCGAGTAATTTTCACAAAATTTACCTACGAGATGCATCTTAAATTTATTGTCATGAGAGAAGCTTGTCAATTCCTTTGTCGCGCGAGTTTGTGTCGACCGAGGCAACGCTTTCAATGATAATTTTCTTAACAACTGCGAGGGACGAAGTTGCTCTGCTGAAGAAGCAGCAAATAGAAAAAAATCTTTCGGCAAAATTGTGTTTATGATTCATTTTTACTTTAAGTACTTAATTTAAATTATCACTGTTGATCATCTCTGTTCGCTGCTCCTTCGTTCTTCGTTGTCCTCTCGATTGTAGACAAATCGCTCGCGAATTCTGCATCATTGTCGTTACTTCGAATTGCGAGCGATTTCACAAACGAACCGTCGCTAATATTATATTGCCAATCGTTGCTATTGTCAGTGTCACTCGATCAGCAGTTTAAGCGCGTTTACTTGTAAACGCGGGATGCGCACTGAGCGTCGTTCACTATCCGTTCGCATCTCTGTGCTCACGATCCGGACAGTGATCGTCGTGAACTTCCCGATCGCGCTTAAAAGAGAAGAATCACGAGAACCGTCGTCGCGGTTTCGATACGCGCGCTACGTTTCTCAAAAAATGTAAATCAATAAAATTTTGATAAATTATAAACGGAACGCGCAAGGAGAGACTCGTGGAATGACGACGATTCCCGGAATCCCTCGGACGAGGCCTTTGCAACGAGGTAGGATGATAAACGTTCGGATGATACCGCTCTCATTAAATTAGTGGTCCCCTCGGCCAGCGACACACACTTGCGACGTGTGTCCCCCGACCGTTTACTTGTTGTGTACCAGGTTCAGGAACTCCTCGCGGGTCTTAGGATCGTCCCGGAACACGCCCAGCATCGTCGAGGTCACTGTTTTGCTATTTATCTTCTGTACACCTCGCATAATCATACAGAGATGCCTGCAAAACACGTATGTAGAGCAATTATTTTTCTTCCTCGACAGTTAAACACGCGTGCGTTATGAATTTATTCATATATAACAAAGTCTTAGATAAAAAAAAAAAAAAAAAAACTGCGTGTTATACCGTTAATTCCTCTGATCTTATCGTCATTCGAGATTTACAATCTCAAGCAGTAAGATTTGATTTAATGCTAAACTGCGATTCTCGTGTAAATTTTCTGCTCTTTTGAGAACAACAAGAGCGGTCTCTGTCGCAAAATCACAATAATAGCTTTTGTTTGATAGATTTAGCATTTTGGCGAAATAAATCAATTTCGTGCAGCGAATCGGAGTACGCGAGACAGCGGAAGAGAACGGTTTTCTGATAAATTATATCCGCGGATCGGCCGTAAATATACCGTCGGTCTTAGAACAGAAATAGTATCGATATTACGTGTTATCAATTATCGACTTGTCATTTTCGGGATCGAGACGCGGCGGAAAATAGTGCTGGGAAATTATTCGCATTGGATTCGGTAAAAATAAAACGCGAATACTGACAAAAATAGCGCCAATAACAGTACCGTATTCGCGAAATGTTATAAAAATAACGTCGATACCGACAAAAATAGGTACTTTCCCGGCAATAGTGTTACGGGCCATTTCTCGTGATCTGATTCCCATTGTTTCCCTATTATTGGGAATTTGCTATTCTGTTATTGACGTCTTCTAGTTATTATCGAGACTCGATAAAAAAAAAATGCGAAAAATGTAAATCAACGACATCGCGCACACGTGGCGCTGATTTCTTGAATTATTCACGATCAAACTTGTTCTAATACAGATTTTCGATGTTAATCGCACACATGAAAATTAATAATCTCCGAGTCATCGAGATGACACTCGCACATCCCCCCGTCGGAGATTAATCGGTCCCGCCGCTAATGCACGCGCCGTATAGTAACGCGCGCCGTGTAGTAACGCGCGCAAACAACCGGATCGTTATGTGAACGCTTTAATTATCGCAAAACTTCTCGCGTGCACACACGTCTCGCAACGTTTGTGTGCACGCGGTTCGCAGTAGCACAAGGTCGTGTTCTTTTGCGGAATGCGATCGTTCCACCTGCAAAACATTATTCTATACTCTAAGAGAGTCCCTTCCCGGCTGCAGATTGAAAGGAAATCTCAGCTGGTTCAACGTTGTACGATATCATATCGCGATATTTTCTGAATCGTTTTGCAATCAATCCTCTATTGCAGATTTTTCGCAAATTTTTTCGACTTGTTTAAAATCAAAGACAGCACTTTGTTTCAACAAAAGATTGTTTCGCTGTTCTGATCGTGTAATTTAATTGCGGTCGCAAAATGACTACATGCGAGAAGTGCCAAGCGCTCCTCACAGCGTTGACAGTGAAGAACAGAGGAGAAATGTGATCGCGCTGCTTGGGTTGCAAGCGGTATTATAAACTGAGCTTATTGGAGAAAAGTAAAAAATACATACATTCCCTCGACCACAACTGCGACTCCTGCAGGTTGCACGGCCTTCGTAACCGCCATGGCAATCTGTTTGGTAAGCCGCTCCTGGACCTGTAAGCGTCTGCTGAAGATTTCCACGATCCTGGAGAACAGAAATTTTTTTTTTCTCTCAAGGTTATTCCCAAGAGTCATCGGAGAATCTCCCGTTTTAAAATTGAGGTCGAGTATATACGCAAATACTATCCTTCTTTCTTTCCATTATCTAGAAACTGTCGTGTGTGCGCAATGCGTGCGCATTGTTGACGCTAAAAGCTGTGAAAAAGCTAACGGTGTTTTCAATACACAAGCTTTCGAAATTGCCGGTATCGCGTAATAGTTTCCATTATCGGTCGTTTACTCGCTTTTTAAGTGGCGTTTAACGTAGTAACCTGACTCCGTTACGTGCGTGAAAGTGTGCACAGTCTTAGGAGAGAACCGAAACTCATATAGTCTTGGCCTTTCTTTCTGCTTTAAATATGTCACCGATCAAGGCTAAAGTCTTTAGTGCAGCTCGATCAAATTGCCGAGTATATTTAAGAAAGAAAAAAAATAGGAAAAAAAATCAAAATTCAGACATAAAGTCTCTTTTTTTGTAAAAAAAAAAAAAAAAAATGTAAATTACGAGTCAATAAAAATACCTGGCGAGCTTGCTGAGGCCCAGTATCTTTTTGCAAGGAAGATAACCAATTGATACTTTGCCATAAAACGGCACTAAATGATGCTCGCACATGCTGAACATCTCTATGTCCTTAACTACTACCATCTCGTCATGATCCTCGTCGAACACCGCGTCGTTAATTACTTCTGCAACAAAAAGCTCTTATTAGTAACTTTATTTTATTAAAATAAAAAAATATAAATCTAAATTTTGCAAAGTAATCAAAATTTTATTTTTCACGCATACGAATCTAAAATTATTGAGAACAAGATCTCGAGGCAGCTTTAATTTAAAGGCAGAGACTTAAAGAGTCGTTGTCACGTGTGTATTGCTTTCCGCGTCGCGAAAGAAATATTCTTTCGTTCTCCCGAAACGGGCGGGTTATCGTTGTGATTTACTCGATATTGACCTACTTACTGCACCGAATAGATCCTAGTGGTGGTTGCGTATATACGTACGTACGAGCGGGCGAACGGTCGTCGGCTACGTGTCGGTGAGGCTAGATAATGGGGGTGCTCTCTCCGCACGGTTTCCATGGCAACTTTAACAAGAAACACCTTCGCAATGACCGACAACGAGACGAAACGAACGCGTTCCCGATCGCGTTCACGGTGAGACACAACCGTCGCAATTACGCTGCCAAGAATTTCTCATTCGTGCTCGCAACTTATATGCGAGATCGAAATAACTAACACACAACTTCTTGCAAAATAACGAAATGAGAAAAGAACGTTAATCCGATTTTCTTGTTACAGACAATAATTTAATTTCCCGGCGTTTAATTCAATTTTCCGATTTAATTTATCCCGCTTTCCGGAAAATGCACAACTTTAGCAGGATGCGTCAACGTCTCACGCGTCACACGCTGTTGGTACAAGTGAGGCAATTTCCTTTTCTCTGTTCGCGTCGAGTACTCTCGCGGGTGTAGAGCTCGATTTTTCAACTCGACGGTTCAAACATGATCGGCTTTCGACGATTCGATTAACTTTTACAAGCTCCTTCGCTCTCTCGCGTTATGTCATATTTTTAAAATTTTTCTTCCCGAAGAAATACTCTTTCTATATAAAACTTTATCGAAACCCACACAGAACAAAACTTCCACATTAGACATTTATTAGATATCTTATAAAAGCTGTTGACGTCCGATGTGGAGTTTTTGTTCTGTGTGGGAACATTTATATGTGTGTAAATTTGAACTTATTAAAGAAAATTCAAAGCATATTAGGCGAGATAAAAGCCACAGTGTCTGGAATTGTCTGTTCAAGAGAATGATTCGGTGGCGAGGGTTCTTTCATAGCGAAAGTGCCTCTCGTTTCGAATTCACCGGACCGTGTTAGCCGTAAGAGCTTATCTCGAGAGTCTCTTCGAGGTTGTTCGAGCTAAGCCGAAGTGAATTAAAGGTCCTTATTTATCACTTCTACTTGCTCCCGGCGCGCTCGGAGAAATACTTGATTATCGCAAACGCCTCGAAAGAAAAATAGCTCTCTAACATGAGTTTCTCGCAAGCGATTTAAACAAACGGATGATAGAAAAATTCACTGCTTTATATTGTGAAATTAATTAATTATTTCCAACAAAGCGCGCGCGCGAGAGATAGAGTAATGCTTGCTGTCACTCACATTAGATATAACATTGTTAAATAAAAACAGACGTGCGATTCAATAAATCCGACAGCAATAATTCGACTAGATTAGTGGCAGATTAATTAGCATTAGTATTTCAGTTATTACATTTTTGACATCATTTTATTTGTGGAACGTGCGAACACGGTTCTTCCTCCTGAATCTCCGTAAATCTTGTAATTGTTCGAGCATATTTATATTGACTCTGTACGTCATGCGGAAGAAGAGGAAAAAGGTATATAGAAGGGAATTTTTCAACTCAACTTGCGCCACGCGCGCGCGTTCCTCTTGATATAAATAGGAGGAAAGAACCTTCCATTTATATCAAGAGAGCTTTACGCTCTCCTTTCTATGAGAAAATCGCACTTAAATCCCACCCCATCTCGCCTCTTCGGCGAGTTTCATTCTTTTTCTTCCCTCTTCCTCGTCCTTCTCCACTCAGTAGAGAACAGCAGGTTGTGCGAAAGTAAAAAAATAAAAAAAATGTGCGATACTCTCACGAGAGAAGTGAGATGCCACGTCTCTCTAATTCCGCGCTGTATTATTCGTACAATAAAAGAAATCTCGTTACCGCGACAGTTAATTACTGCATTGCTCTCTCTTAAAGCTCGACTTTGCAGCGATTACGTCTTTCCGGAATCTTGTTTTATGCGTCCTGGACTTTTTTAAATTCTATGAAATTGTCAGGCAGTGAAAAATGCGCGAAATGCTGCTTTAAAAGCTCAATATGGATTTTAACAAAGTCACGTATGTACATCGCGCTCTTCGCGTATGTTTTTCAGTTCACGTTCAGTGTTTTATATTTATACCACTAATATAACAAATAAATAGTTTTTAATACATACAATATATATTCTCTTGATATAAAAATATTAATTATTTTTAAAGAGCATTAGCGATTTAACGATTGAAAAATGATTCTGTTGGCCATGGATTGAAACGCGAAATGTCGTAACAATTCATTTCAATAATTGCAACGTTAGGGAAGGAAGGAAAGAGCAGGTAGCTCAATATAGCAGCCGCCGCGAGCGATCGGCCGCTATATTGAGCAATAATCGATGGACCGCGATCGCGTGTAATTGTCTCTTGTAAAATTCATTCTACACGGATCTTGTCTCTCGAACGCAACCTTGCATTAGCCATCAAATCAAGGCTGTACTATTTTTTCTCCGCCGTTCTTTTTTCTGCGTAGCAATCATAACTCCTGAACATGTCACAAGCATGTATTTGCAGCGTGTCGTTCAGTATCATCGAGTGATAAGACTCACCATCGAGACTCTGATCGTATCCCTTCGTGAAGAACAGCATCGCTTTTGCGGCACGTTCCGGAGTCTTCAGCAGTCCTTGTCGCTCCGGATTTTCGCCCAACGAGCTCAGGAGCAGTTTGTAACTGCGAGACATTTCCGGTATCATGGCTTCCCGCGTGGGTGGTCGATGGTCTAGTTCCAAATCGTGATGAAACATACATTTTTCGTGGCCTGAAAGCATATGCGACAGAAATCCCGATGATGGGGTTATTGTAATAAATCTTTCGGAATGATCGTGAAATCCCGATGATCGACGATACGTATCGATATTTTCTTCATGTGACGATCGGTATTTTCGCTCGACGATGACGCGTGAAGACTTTGTTAACATCTTTGTTATCGCGTGTCACGACCTCGATGTCTCCGCGCATCTTCGTAGTAGCGAAAAATAATCGGCGCGTGAAAACTATATCGGCATTACATTTATGGTCCGATTCAATTTGACTGAGCTAATCGTATGTTAACTCACCAGCTGTTTGTACGACAACGCAATCTACGACACGCCGCGTGCAATTTATCTAATTGATAAGTTATCTAATTAATAAGAAAAACATTCCCCTTCGCGAACATCGTATTTCTTCCTCCGTCTTATCGCATTCCTCGTTACGCATTTGTTGAAAGAAGTGCGATTTGTCATGTAAGAAAACACAATTCTTCCTGAATATATTACAATTCGCATTTCGAATTTGCACGTAAGCAGCGCGCAGAAAGTGTTCGATAAAATAGCTATTCAGAGTGTTTCGTTTGCGCGCTATTATTCACGGACTCGCAAAAGCGATCGGATTTTCTAAGTAAGACGACGACGAGATGAAGACGAGAGAAGCGCGTATATTCTCCACGTTGTAAACTTAGTTACCACGCTCGCCTAATGAACCGTATAATTGAATCCAGTGTCGACATTCGTGCGACAAAGCGCTCATTAGGGTAAAATTGTTCAATTTGACAAGGACTTCATCTGATTATCGAGATTTTTTTTAATTACACGGATAATAGCAAGCGTTCTGACATTTACGATGTTGTGTACGCGGTAGTAAAATTTCATTGTCTTACAAAAAGTGTGTTGTAAAAATCATTTTTTGCTTCAATAAAATTCTTACATGTGCCATTTATGTGATTTTTGAAAGAATTATATTTTCCTACCGCAAAACTTTTATTTTAAATCTCTAAATTATTATAGCCTGTGTGCAAGTTGCACCTGAGACCTTGTTAAAGACCTGAAAAAATTCTCATCTGCTGTATCTTTATTTTTGCAAGTTTGTGCTTAAAATTTCAAGACGGTATCTTTAAGATGTGATATATTTGATAATTTCAATTACCAGTATTACAAAAATTGCAAAAATAGAATTTTTTTGCTCCGATTTATTCTCTTAAACGACTGAAGAGACGCGTTTTAAAATAGCGTTCTAATTGTTGTGTAATATGGATGAGAAAGTTTGGTGATTCATTGGTTTTTGACTGGCATTTCTGTAATCTTGAGCATCTTGCCGCACCTTGTGCATATTTTCGTAAAATTATAGTCATATGTCGCACATTATCATAACTGTGCTCGACAAGATATGTCCATACTTGTTTATCGTTTCAAGATTAGCGTGGTGTACTTAATACAAAAACAGAGAGATATAGAAATAGATAGAGAGAAAGAGAGAGAAAATTTCAGCTATTTCATAAAATTTAATGCGTGATAAAACAAATTGTTGTTTTTTTTTTTTATATATATTGATAAAAATGCATCAGAAATACATTGCAATTATTCAGTGCAAGTTTTAATTGATACTAATATAAATATACAAATTTAAAAATTAAAAAATAATATTTAATCTAATAAACACATAGTGTTTTTTTAACTTTGAACAGAATATTCAATTGTTTCCTATTTTCAAAAATATAAAAACATTTTTCTGACGTTTAAAGGTGTTGACCGTTAAACTAATTTATCTCAGGAAAGAACAAATAAAAATGAAATAAAATTTTTCAATAAAAAATTACAAGATGTTACTTCGTTAAAATAACATGACGTCTCGGAGCAGCTAGTTTATATAAATTCAATCAAAGAAAGTCTCGATTAAAATTTTTACATTTATTTAAATCTGACGTAACAGTATGACGAGACAGTAACGAATATTACGTCGTTCTGTATGCATCTGGTAATCGTCTCAAAAGTCCGAAGACTAACATAAGGCATTATGACGAAACGGTGCTCTCTTAAAACTGTACAGCAGTTTCATTATCAATCTTACACGTAAAACTTTCTGCATTTCTTTCAGAGAGAAAGAAGTATGCGCTTTACTCAGCGAAAAATCAGCAGTATTTGCAGATACGATCGACTGATTCAGTTCACACTGTGTAAAAGTTATATTTAATTTTACGTTAAAAAAAACCTTGCGATTATTAACGACGGAAAGATGTTTCTTTTAAGACATTTCCGACTGTTCTTGATAGGAACATGAGTTTTTTTTAGGTGTTTTAAGATAGTATACCTTTCGTTGTTGACGTACGCGGTGTTCTTGGAGTCCCGGGAACTTCCAGATCACTATCCTCAATACTTTCGTTCCACGAAATCGTCCTCACTGATAATGGCTTTTTAATCATCATCGGCTTGTCATCCTCATCGTCGTACGAATTCAGTTTCGCGCACTTATTCGACACTCCGTTCATGATTGACGATTTGCTTTATTTGTTTTGTCAATTGTTCGTTCCTGTCCGATTCGAGAGAATTTGTCTGAGAAAATCAAGTCGTATTGTAAAAGAAGAAATAAAAGATCCCCGAATTTCGCGAAGTGTCAGATACAATGCAGTTTTGCATAAAAACGCGCGTGTTAGTTACAGCCAATTTGTTTCGAGAGAAATTAGATATGATGATATGTCATTATACTCTGACGCAGACTTTTTAATGCATATAAATGTTTGACGTGTAGCGATAAATTTAATTTATTAAAAATCCCCACTACTTGACATCACTCGCAACCGCTTGACATTTAACATTTGTCGCAACATTCACCGAGAAAAACGTACATTTCCAAATAGTTTTCTCGACGATATTTTTCGAAACAAAACAAACGAATTTAAATGCTGTTCCTCTTTTGCGATAAAACAAATAATTTCTATTTCTTTTTCTACATGCGAATTAACTTTCTCTCAAGAAGTTCTTCGCGTCTGATACTTCTGTTTTTTTTTTTTTTTTTTCATCTGATGAAACTTACTCGTGATACAACGAAAAGAGCGACGATTGATCTGACATAGAATGCGAGAATTCGGAATAATTGCGTATCGACCGTGCGGACAAAAAGAAAAAAAAATGATCGAAGCAAGCCGGCACACACCGCGTGCGACTGCTCGAAGAACGTGTGTAAGAGCCGCAACGCAAACGTCGACAGGCGGAGCGCGACTGAAGCGAAGGAGAGCTGGAACTCTTGTATGGAATGGACCGACCGGTGGCGGCAAGAGCAAACGTCATCCGCGAGTCCTGTCGAAACGATATATATGCGCCGCTGTGTCTCTCTCTCTCTCTCTCTCTCTCTCTTTCTCTCTCCCTTCCCTTCTGTTCGTCTATTATATGGTTCTCCTCGCTGATATGTCAAGAGCCAAGAAGTGGAAATAGCAGAGAAGGGGAGGAAGAGATGATTTTCGTCTCGGCGATTATTTTGCAGACTGCTGTTTCATATTTTGATCTGCTGCTTCCGTTTATGCATCGATTTTTATTGTTATATTTCAGGATCTCCTTTTTCTTGTGCATTTCCCTCGGTATTTGGTGATTGACAGTGATTTTTTTTTTTTTTTTTTTTTTTTTTATGTATCCTGTAGTAATTTATTCTCCGCATTCAGTGTTGCAAAAAATTCACACAAACGTTATGTGATCGTTCAAGTCTACAAAGAGGGCCGAAAATTAATAAGTTACTTAGAGTCACTTAGCCGATAGAAAATTAATAAGTTAAGTAAGCCAAATTCGAACTAAATAACATTTTGGGAAATTTTGACAATACGCGGAGAAAACTAGTTTTGATAATCTCGTTCTCACATTAGGGGAATCCCTTTGATTTTTTGTATGACGTCAGTCTTAAAGTGCATTCAACATATACCTATCGTAGGAACTGATTCAGGGATTTCCCGTCTTGAAGGGAAAAAAAGGAATTCCCTCATAAAAGATATATAAACATTAAAACGTCGCAATTTAATTATTCCTCCTTCTCACACATTTTTCTCTTTCATTAATTATTTTTTATAAAATAATGTTGAATCGATAATCGACAGTTTCCGCTGTGTGTAAAAATGCGGACCTTTGACTGTAAATTTACGCAAGTCAAGACGCCAACGATCAGGTGTAACGGAGCGAATCACGGCGATATCGCAATGACGCATGCACGCAACGAAGTATATTGAGTATCCTGCGCGTATAGGAAAAAAAATGTACGAGGGAGGCAGGTAAAATGGATTTTGCGAAAAATCGCTGGGTTTTACCTGGAAAGTATCTACGCCACGAGTGAATCCCGATCGTCAGACATATAGAGAAACCGGTTCTCATGTGCGTCACGCACTGATTTTTCTTTCAACTTGCGAGGAAATGTACCACACATCATATTCGCACTATTTTTCTTTTCTTCTTCTAAATTTTTAATCCTTTTCAACCGAGTGAGTGATAAGTTAACATATCAGTTGTCGACGTTATATCCGTCAAATTACTTATCTATCAAACTTTGAGTTTGTTTTTGCGCGCTGACATGCGGGTAACACAATTACGTAACATGCGTTAGTTCGGTTGTTGATGAACTATTTACTCTGATAATAATGGCAAAATTTTCGCTTTCTCAATCGAATTTTCGTGCACAACCGAAACATCCTCTTAATTTCTACGAAAACTATTAGAATCGCGAGACCAACGAACGTTATAGTTCACGAAAATCAAGTTTCGGTGTTGCGCGTGTAATATCGACGTCTTTTCATTAAAAACTTGGCGCGAGCATTAAAAGTTCTCGGAAAGATTATCCTTGAGACTAGCAAATTGGCTTCCGTCATTTTATTGTACGTAGTTTCTTTTTTCGGCTGAACTTCTCTTCTACATCAATCAGAACTCGCGACAATACAAAAAAGTAAAAAAAAAAAAAAAAAAACTCAATCACGTGATTATAGCAATCTATATTGTAAGTGTATTCTGATGTGGGAAGTACTTGAGACCAGTTTTTTGTCTGCAAGAGGTAGACCTTCGTAGGAAATAACAGAACACGCTACAATGTTACATAAAATCGTACTACTCATTACGTGTACGTAAAAAAAAAGAAATTATATATACTGGATGCATAGCTTTGATATCGCAAACGATGATATCGTAATAAACTTTGCAAAGTAGTCTGTGTCGTTTATTGTGAAAAAAACAGAGAGTGTACAAATATCTTTTGCGCGTGTACAAATCCGAACATTTTTTTTTTTTTTACATAAAATGTAACGAGTAGTGTTCCAGAAAGGCGATCTCGTACGTACCGTTCTGCAACAGACAGCCGCAAGTGTCATTTGTCAGATACTTCGGCATCCTCTTGTGTCAAATCGTCGAGAACAGAAGAAACCGCGTGTTCTTTTCTCGCAGATACGACTCTTGCGAATGTCGCCGCACGTGTCCGAGTAGTAACAGCCAACGGAACTGAAACGTCCTAATCAATGGAGCGTACAGCACTGTTTCACGCTTTCGATTAAGGAAGTTTATATATCTTGTCCTCGGAAGGACATTTGGCACGTGTCTTTCTCTCTCTTCGAGGAAGGCTTTAATAGGTAAAACTTCTGTCAATTGTTAGTTCGTTTAATTGGCTGAAAATTTGCAGGAAACAGAGACTGTGCGATTTGCAATTGCCCAGTAAAATATTATATATTTATTTACGTGATAAATTTTTCACAGCAACTATCTTGAAGGTCAGGAAAATGACGATACATTTGCACACACGCGGTTAAAGAGTGTCACAAGTTAAAAATCTCACAAGAAACGAATACAGAGATTATGTCGGTAATCAAATAATTTATCGTTAAAAAATACTTTTTAACTGTGCATAATTGTTATCATCAGGTCCTTTTTGCCTTTCAAGAAATTATGTTATTCAAATGTATAATAAGTTTATTTAAACAGATAATTCCTCATCAATTTACAGAAAACTATGCGTTGCTTTAATTCTACAATACAATAAATTAAATATATTTTTGGATAAGAAATTGTATATATATGTATGTATGCGAGAAGTAATATTCTCTAACATATTATAAGTAAAGCAAACATAGTTCCCTTTCACGAGACTATTCCTCTTTTATTTATTAAAACACGTCTGTTAGTTTGAATTTCCAAAATTAGTCAAAAATATGATCTTGACAAATACAATTTTAACAATGCTACATAATTAAGATAAAATAGATAAGGTGCTTGTATATTCTTTGTGCGGAGACCGCGATTTTTGTCCTCGTTCGATTTTGAGAGACGCGACGGTTCGATAGAAACTTAGAGAAAAAAAAAGAATACCGTGAAATATGTTTACGCGGTAATGGTCGTCGAGCAAAACGCGTTTGTCATCATGCGTTTGATGTTTTTGCGAGGAATGCGACCTTCCGCAGAAACAAGAGCGAAGAAAAGTCGAATAAATTTTAATTTATTATTCTATAAATTGCGCGTGTAATAAATATGACACATATCTTTACATTTAAAATCGTAAAGATGATTAGAACAGGTTTTACCGATGAGGAAAATCAATCGAAATGATACTGTGAATCAGCACATTGACTAATTTCTGAGATTTCTACGGATATTCTGGTTTAACTTTTCCTTTCTCGTGATTTACGCGCATAGAAAGATAAAAATTACGCATGACTTTACTTCTCGATATAACAAACTCCAAAGCCAATCGAACAGATAGAGATATCGCACGTCTGAGAACGTCATTTATCGACAAACTTCGAGTGATGCTGATTGGATGTCGGATAGAAAAATCTTGATAGAGATTTTTGAAATTTCCTATATAATAGCCAATCAACTTGAGAACTTCGTTAACAAATGTAATTGTTCAAAGAGAATTGACAATTAATTCAAACACGCAGTACAATTCATATAACAAGCAGCATTTGATTGATAAAACCGTGGTGCACGTCAAACAAGTGTAAAAACAATTAATGCGCGAACAAAATATTTATAAAAATATTTTTATTGGAGACAATTTATATATAGATATCTTTTACAAGTACATTGGCAATAAAAAAACAAATCACACGTAATAAGTTTATTATAAACGTAAAGATATATATATTTTATATTAAACTATATGTACCTATATAAAATAACATTGTACCACATCTAATCATTAGAAACATAGATACATAACAAGTTTAAGTAAAACTTCCTTCACCACACACAAATTTTGTAAACTATTTTACGTCTAACAATTGACATCAAGTAATCCTAACATTTGATACAATGTAACAAATTTTTGTGTAGAATCACAAACTTGTAGTATAACACGTGTTTTTGCGAATTCTAAAATGATAAGTAAATATTTCTTTTATTATAAGTAGATCTCAATATTACATGATAATCATCACACAGTGTTCATCTCCTTTACAACAAATAAGTACAATAGCATTTTATTGGTTTCTCTTTTTTAGAAACATCGTCACAAAATATTATTTGCATAACGCTGTTATCATTACTAGTACACTCAATTTTCTTGTAGATAAGCTTGTAATAGATTATATATGTTTTGAATACTTTTCTCTTAGAGTATTAAGAAACACATGTGTGTATATAATATGTAAAGCGTATCGTTTATACTAAACAACTACAAAAGTTTGTAGTACCAAAATCAATCTTCTTCATTACAAAGCGCGTTAGAAAAAACATTCCGAAAATATTTCAATAAAAATTATATTTGGAAAGACCTTTGACAGAGTTTTATATCTTGTCAGATAAAATTACTTCGAATTTAACATTATTTTTAGTTAACTGCTCGATTAGAGAAGTTTTACTGAATGCAGCTCCAGGAGGAAGTACTCCCCCACTGCAAAAAATACAAAGTATGTTAAACTCAAATGTACATACAAATTATATAACAAATCACTTTTTAGTCCTTACATTAAATTATTACATTCTCACTTAAATCGTCAAAAAATATTCAAAATGGCGATTGACTTGAAAATTACATCAGATAAGTCACTTACTTGTCCGGCATTTTGTCCGCTTCTTTAAGGATTGTAATCGCCGATAAAACAAGCATAATAGTAGTTGCGCCGTATCCTGGATTAACACCGCTAAC
>QVOB01011762.1:0-14190 GCA_014839585.1 Pseudomyrmex concolor | reverse complement strand
TCTTTCTGACCCATACCGACCATCACACCCTGATGTCTGGGGCGACCGACGATCGAGGGGAAGACGGCGCGAGGAGCGTCGTCTCCGGCAAAACCGGCCTTGCACATACCGGAACCATTGTCTACAACAAGGGCAGCTACTTCGTCGTCACACATCTTGTTGCTGCTTTAAAGTCTCTGAAAAAGATCTATAAAAGTAGAGATTAGAACAAATTGTTGGATCAGTCGCTGAAATATATTTTTTTTTTTTTTTACTTTTTATGCTGCAAGTAGTCTTATGTAGCACAAAAGTTGCACTTGTTTAAGTAGCACGTATCCGTAGTTTTACATAATACTATCTATTTTTATCTAGTGGCGTGAACGGAAATTATGAAATAAACTTTATCTATAATCGACTTCGTATAAAATGTTCCAAGAAATCAAGTGTTTTATTTTTATCAAGAAGATGTTTTTCAAAAAATATAGTATTTACGTTTACTTGTGTACAAATGACCGGCACAAACTATTGTTTCAATAATGCATGCAGAATCCTTCTCAGCTAAATCTTCGTTAGCTTATTAGCAATTAGCGACACGATATTATTTCACTCGGTTCTTCCACTTTAAACGTTTCAAATTAATTTCTTCCTTAACGAAATATGGAACAATATCGCAAACTTGATTTCACTATAAAGTTAGCTTTTTTCCAGATTCTTCACATTCTTTTCCCTCAAAATTTGGATCGATGTAGTTTTCGATTTCTTTCGCTGGCACTTCGGAGTTCCGAATAATTTTATAACCACAACAGAGAAAGAAGCGCGATTCTTAGACTTGCTACTAACCGTAGGGGTGAGTTGTGAATCGACGGGCGGCTGAGGAGCGGCTGAGGCTTGAGAGCGTCGCGACGCCAGATATAACATCTGCGGTGCTGTACTCGACGCTACCGAAGATGGGCACACGAGACGCCTTCCAGGGCTGGCTCGCAATGCTGCCCACGCCTCGCGCCTCGCGGGTGGTGGTACACGACCAGGAAGCTCGTACGCAAAAACGTTGTTGTCTCACACGAAAACGCTTTTGAGTAAGAACGGCGACGAAGCCGTTTGCGCGCGCCGCGACGCATCATCGTTCTTCCCTTCCTTTTTCTTTTATTTCTTCTTCTTCTTTCCCATCATCTTCTTCTTATTCGCGTTCTCTTGGAAATCCCCGCGGAACAGTTAGCATCTCCTAATCTGGACATTAACGCGAAGTGCGCTGATCTCGTCTCTACTCTTATCTCTTCTCGCATCACACAACGTATTAAATAAATTAATTATCTATGTTTTGATAAAACACTTTTAATCAGATATAAAACGAAGAAATCTGCAAGATGCGGTTTTAATTGCAGTGTAGTTTAAAATTTAAAAATCTTTTTTCAGTGTTTTTTAACAAACACTTTGTTTAAACTATTACAGAGTTGAAAGATTCGATGAAAGAGATATTGTGCGTATTTTTTTTCTAAAATCTTTTAATCAATTTATCAGCAACTTAAATTCAGATAAAAATATTTTAATATTAAAGAAAGATAATAGTTCGATATAGAAGATATAACTCATAAACGCACGTTATCTTTAATCATTTCACTTTGATACATATGTATCGTGTTCTTTCTCTTCAGCCTCTTGCCTCTCGTGGCCATTCTCGTTGTCGAGATGCTTTTGGCGTATGTCAGCAATCTCGGCGGCGCTTCTGAAAATATCCGCTGATGACCAAATCAGGATATTAACGCGAGACAGGACGTACTGCTCTGATGCAAATAGCGCTTTGATATACTTAAAAGATCTATTACAAATATAATAGAGAAGAATAAAAATATACTTTCGCTGTTATTCGATCGCGTTGCAAACACCTCTGCATTTTCCTCGCTCTTCGTTACGATTCATGTTTGATAAAGCATTCGAGAACATCACTTCTCATCCACCTACGTGACCATGACTATACTCTCAAATATTTTGGACAAATTGCCAATTGGCATTTAATTTATTTGTACACATGAAACATTATGCTATATATGAGCCGCGCATAATAATTCATTCCCGTTTTGTCGAACAAACTAAAGAGAATATGTAATATATTATAATATATTATAATAATTATATATACATGTATATACATCTAGTAAGCAAAGTGAGGAAATATGTAAATTGGCAACGTGTGCGCTCGCACACGTTAGCACTTACGTGTCTTTATGACGACAAATTGCCTGTATTTTGACACATTGTGCCATCAGGATACGGAAGTAAAAATAAATTTTGATTCATATTTATGACTAATCATTTCTTCTTGATTTAACGGAAAACCCTCGGTTATCAATACTGTAAAGATACCATATTTTATTTTGTTTCGATAAAAGATTCAATCGAGTTTGTTTCGTTTTCATATGAAAAATATCAAAACAATTATCAGCGTCTGACCTATATTTTATAACAATATATTACTCAAAATTCAATCAATAATATATCAATGTATCTGATTAACTCTTACTTCTTTTTTTAAGTGTGAACATTAATTATTGATCCTCTCTTTGAAATAAAAGGATTTAATCATAAGCTTAAGATTAGATACACATCGTATGATGTATTGGGAAAAATTTGAAAAAATATTTAAATTACTTCTACAAACAAATTCTCATTAACATCTTATTGTGACATTTATGTCAAGGTCAATATTGTTATGAGCAACGCTGCACAATGTGTCAAATAAACATTTTATGTGAAAAACATAATTTTTGAGTAATCGTATGTATAAAAGAAAACATTTCAGAAAAATCAAGGGAATTACAAGAATATTGTCATTAATATTATTTGCATATTGTCCTTCTTGTCACAAATAGTTAAGAATTATTTACTGCCGGAAGTCACAGCACAATTCAAGGTATCTCGATTTCTCTTTTGAATCTCGGCAATTAGATCATCTGATTTATTACCTTGTGATTGATTACTGAACCGTTGGAGAAAATCACAGTTGTAAAGAATAGCAAACTTTATATAGGTTTATATTATATTAATTTCTTATACTCTTTTGTGAAAAAAATCTAATACAAAAATTACAAAATAGAACCAAAATATCGAGAAATATAATAAAATATAACTTATTTTACAAATAAAATAGAACGGCCCGGAAAGCCGGAGATTCCAGGTTCGTCTCCTGGCCGAGGAGTTTTTTTCGCAATATTTTAAAATTAGTTGGGGGGATATTCGGGGTATTCCTTCATATAAATTAGTTGGGGGGGTATTCCTTCATGTACATGTGATGCAAATCCAGCATCCTATGTGAAGGAAAAAAATTATTTCACATGTATTTATACGTGTACATATATATATAAGCACATTCTCTGCACAACGGCTCTTTATGACTGAATTATTTCATGGTTAGTTTAAAAAGACTTAGTTTAAAAAGACTACAAGAGCCTGAAGATTCTTATTCTTCTTCTTCATTACTAATTTAAAAAAAAAAATAAAACTTATTATTTTAGAGAGAACCGAAGAACTTCAATCTTTTATAATCTGTATAAATGGTTTAAAATATGAAAAATAAATTTTAAGTCTTTTTAATTTATAGGTATTCTTTGTTTCGTTAAAATAAACAGATTGTTTCATTATTGCGTGAAGTTATGTAAAGTTTTTCTTCCTTTTTGCAGTCTTTCAGTTCTTTTAGAACTTTCAAATTAATTGCCCATATATCATGCTATTCTAAGAGGTATTCTTTAGGATGGCTATTCTTTAAGATGAAAAATTCTCACGATTTTACCTGTGTCGCGAAGGAGAATATATTTAGATTTTGCAACTCAAGAGTATACTTCTTTCAGAAATTTACATTTAATTTATTTTACGACGCTCCTCAGCGCGTCGTCAATCTCATATCACGTGAATGCTTATCCCGCTGTGTTTCCCAAGACACAAAAGTGTTTCAATTAATTTTTTTTTTTTTTTTTTTATTGAAAGAACATCTGCGTCAACACATTATTGCAGATATTTCAAGTCAATACAAAAACACTTTGATGATTTTTCCATTGTGGTGGTTCACATAAAGGTGTTTGAATTTATTATTGCTTGAAAATACTACAAGTTTCTCGATTTCATTTTGTGTTTTATGTAAGTTTCAATCAAAATACATTTTTTCATAAGTTTAAAAAAGAAAGATAAATGTTTTAAAAATGAGAAAAAATACATGTTTCAATTTTTTGAAAACTTTCTCATGTTTTTCAGATATCTTTGGATACTGCACAGAATCCAACTTCCTGAATATATGGAAGACTCATTGGATACGAGTACGTGACAACCTCCGAAATTTTGCACAATGCGCAATCTTTTATTCCGCGATCGTAACGGGAGCCCTTGGATCGGTATCGACTTAGGATACGTCCTCGACGGAACAAGCGGTGTCAGCGAAACGAAGAGTCGGAAAACACACTCGCGCGGCAAGGACAACGGTCGCAATTAGTAAGCGCTTTGTGCTTATTATTTGCAACTGGCCTGCTTGAAATCAGTTTCATATCTGGATTCGAAATTGGCCGCGTTCAACAAAACTAAGCGTTTTGCGGATTGTTGGCACGTACTTTTTTATTTGCACTGACTCAAGAAGAATAGGCCATTCGCAGATAATAAGCACAAAGCGCTTACTAATTTGCGAACGAAATATGGAACTAATCTCAAGCAAATACACAGTAGTTTATGGAGTCTCGTTAGTTTTGGTTCACGACGCGCAACGAGAGGATAAATAATGCAAAAAAACCAAGACCTCGCTAAAATGTTTTCACATTTCTTTCCTAAGGTTTTGTCGTATATTTCTTGTAGTGAAATATGTAATATACTACATAAATAGAACTTACGATCGCAGTGCATTCTGTCTCGCAAAGTAATTACGCTATAAATGCGATAATTTTTTAACGCAAAGCAATCTCACGCAACATGTGCAAGGTCTGAATGATTACACAAGCGAAGCTTCCGTTTTATTCTAATAATTCCTTTATTCTAATAATCGAATATATATAAAATTAGTTTATGTATGTAATAAATAATGTTTAATAAGGTTAATATGAAAGACTTAGAAAATGACAAAAAGAACTTAGAAATTATTCATAAATTTCTTTATCTGCTAAAATATTTAGACAGATAAAATGCAAACAACACGAGTTTATTCAATGTGAAGAATCTTGCAATTTATCTTCGACAATCTCACGAATTCCAGAATGCAGATCGATTTTTTTCCGTTATTTTATGAATAGAGCAAACAATGCGATCGATGCGTTGAAAGACATGAAGATTGCATAAAATTGAGGGGGATCTAATCGATCGGGCAGAAATGTAGATATATGCGTGTGTTTTGTAGACGACAACACACGACACAAACGAACAGGATTAGCTTTGACGAAGCATGCGACAGGATCGCGTTAAATTGTCAGGTGGGGAGATGGCATAAAAGACAACGTGTCTCGCTAACGGAGGTCAGTCGACGGTCGGGACGCGATTGTCGTCGTACATTTTAAAAACTCGCGGTGAAGGGCTAACGTCACAATTTGTGAATGCTCGAATCTGTGTATAAAAACCGCAAGATCGAATTGTTGCAAAAGAAATTCGATATGCTGCGCATGTAAGTATCTTGTTAAGTGACTGGCACAATATTTATTTTTTCTCCTTGCCTTGTGTACAAGTAACCGTGACGATGATCAATAACTTTGGGAGAATAACACGGTGATGAATGTAAATGCGTTGACATTCCCACGATTGTTTTACATGAGATCGATTTTGTAAACTTGAAACGATCATTCGGTTTTGATTGTACGCACGCACGAGTTATATTGCATATTATCGGTATTTACATTTCGTATTCCCGGATGTACTTGCTTTAGTATGCACTGCGGAATATGTACTGCGACAATCTCATCACTCATGACCTAACGAGTTAATATGCCGGACGAGTTAATAGCGTGCTCAACCGAACAATGTCATATTCGAAGGCCGAGAAATGTACTATTCATATTCGATTTCAAAGCAAAAATTATTCTGTCATTTTCAATTTAATTTCAACTTGAAGATGAGAAAATGTTTCTCCTGGAAAATTATGAAATTATTGTAAAATATCAGATTTTTACAAAAATTTTAATTAACAAATCCTGCATTATTGATAGTATTGATAAGATACACTTAAATCAATCTCGTACTCGATAAAGTTATCGCAGATGAAATGTTTTGATATCAAAACCATTTGCACATGATTTAAGATTTTTCCAATTATCAACAATATACAGTCAACAATAAATATCAATAATATGATGCAATAAATAATAATGCATACATGTATATTTTGTACTACTATTACAATACAAATATAAACTAAGCAGTGTGTAATTTATATATTATTAGATTTCTCGTAGCAGCAATCGTGATTCTGGCAGTTACCGAGGCTGCGCCGACAGAAGATACGACAAATTCTTCCGATAATGTGCAGCAAGCTGCCGAAGATCAGAAGAATGCTGAAGATATCTTGAAACGTCTCGACGCGTTGTATGCAGAATGGAATAACAAACAGAGCATAGCCGGGTGGAATTACGCATCGAATCTGACAGAAGAGAACCTGGCCGAGAAGCTGAATGTGTCTGCGGCGGCTGCTCGCGTAACCAAACAGATCGCTCAGGAAGTGAACGCTTTCTCGTGGAGGGATTTGCCGGACGAGAATGTCAAGAGGCAGTTCAAGAAGCTCGGTATACTCGGCGCTGCAGCGCTTCCAGAGGATGTAAGAATTTTGCAAAAAACAAACCTGAATCAACATTACTTTTATTCGTAAGAACTTCAAACCTCAATGAAATGAGAGGAATATAACAATTTATACGAAAATTAATGAATATTCTCACACGTAGATTTCAAAGAAAACATATTTATATTCTCTCACAGTCTGAAACTTCTGACTGTAGAAACAAAAACCAATTTCGCGGAATAGTCACTTGCAAATATTTTTTCTTTCATCCCCAGTAATCCCCAGTAAGTCCTACGAATATAAGAAATGGTAGAAACAGAACGAAATTGTGATTACAGAGTTACAAAGAGTTCGAGACAACGGTCAGTCAAATGGAGAACATTTACAGCACCGCGAAGATCTGCGATTACAAAAACAGAACCAAGTGCGATCTCGCGCTCGAGCCGGAGATCACGGAAATTCTGATGAAGAGTCGCGATCCTAAGGAGCTGAAGCATATCTGGATAGAGTGGAGGAAAGCGTCGGGTGAAAAGATGAAGTCTCTATATACGAAGTATGTCGAGCTGGCCAACACCGCTGCGAGACTCAACAACTTCACCGACTACGCCGCGTATTGGATGAAGGATTACGAAGCCGACGATTTCCCCGAGCAAATCGGTAAGATTGTGTGTCCGTCACATCAGTACACATACGAAGAAAATATGAAACAGCGAGATTTTTGCAGAGGTTCTCTGGCAACAATTGAGACCACTGTATCTGCAACTTCACGCTTATGTACGACGTGAACTCAGGAAGAAATATGGCGAAGACATCGTTTCCAAGGACGGACCAATTCCAGCGCACTTGTTAGGCAACACCTGGGCTCAGTCCTGGGCGAATATTGCGGACTTCACCGTACCATTCCCGGGCAAGCAGTTGCCGGATGTTAGCAATGCTCTGGTTGAACAAGGTAAGTTCCGATTTGACTTTTCAAACTTCATGCAGTCATTTCTGATTGATTTTCTGTGTTTGACTTCCGCTGAACACGTTATAGCGGTTCTTTGTGATTCTCCGAGCAGGTTACAACGCGACGAGTATGTTCCGTCTCGCCGAGAATTTCTTCAAGTCGATTAACTTGTCCGCCATGCCGGACACATTCTGGGAGAGGTCGATTCTTGAAAAGCAGGAGGACGTGGATATGATCTGCCATGCGAGCGCGTGGGACTTCTACGACGGCAAAGACTTCAGGATCAAGCAGTGCACGCGCGTCAACATGGAGGACTTGCTGACGGCACATCACGAGATGGGTCACATCGAGTACTACTTGCAATACAAAAACCAGCCCACGGTTTACAAAGAAGGCGCGAATCCTGGTTTTCACGAGGCGGTCGGCGATGTCATCTCCCTCAGCGTGTCCACTCCCAGCCATCTTAAGAAGATCGGTCTGCTGAACGACGACTCGACTGATCAGAAAGCGATCCTAAATCATCTCTACGCAAAGAGTCTCGACAAAATCGCTTTCTTACCGTTCGCTTACATGATGGACCGATGGCGTTGGAATGTCTTCCAAGGAAAAGTCACACCTGACAATTACAACTGCGACTGGTCAGTGTTCTGAGTAACGAATTAGCGATGACGATTGATCCTGTAGATAGAAAAACTGAACGTCAGATTAATTTTTTTATCGTTAAAATGATAAGAGGAACGTTGTAAGAGATACGAATCTTTTTGCTTCAAGGTGGTCACTCGCGGAAGAGTATCAAGGTATTGAACCTCCGGTAGACAGATCGGAAGAAGACTTCGATCCCGGTGCAAAATACCACATAATCGCGGACGTTGAGTATATAAGATACTACGTGAGCTTTGTGATACAATTCCAGTTCCACAAAGCTCTGTGCACCGAAGCGAAGCAATACGATCCGAAGAACCCGAACGCCAATCCTCTGCATCAATGCGACATTTACGAGAACAAGGACGCGGGAAATCTGCTTAAGTGAGTTTGTTGCGAAATTTATAAAAGCACGACAATAAATAATACAAATGAATTCGTCAGATCCATGCTGGAATTGGGTTCTTCGAAACCGTGGCCCGATGCAATGGAAAGAATCGCGGGTCAAAGACAAATGGACTCGGCTGGACTTTTGGAGTACTTTAAGCCTTTAACCGATTGGCTCACAGAAGAGAACAAGAGAACTAATGAGTATATTGGATGGAAATCCAGTTCTAGACGTACGTACTTGCGTCCAATAATCATAGCCTTTATTTTTTTTAATATTTTATGTAAAATATATAATTGTTTGTATCGTTTGTACGAAACACGCATGCACATACACGTTATTATTGTTTATGGCAACATATCACTGTGTTCTTTCATTTCAGAATGTGTACAGACCAGAGGAGAGCTTGAAGATAGCACCGAGTCTTCAGATTAATTTTCCCGCGAAAAAGAATAAAATTATATCTTAGCGCAAGATTGGAGGATAACGTACAAGCTCACTTATTACCGAATGCTTGTTGGCATTGAAAATCTACATATGTACGTACATATGGGATGTATATATATAAATATATAATTTTATTGCATTTTTATGTGCAATAAATCTACCAAGTGATATATATATATATATATAAAAATAATATTTCGACTATGTAAAAACATCACTTATCAAATGATGAACGAGTATTCATAATGTATTAATATCATGTGAGTCATGGTTTTTCTAAATACATATGTGTAATTTTCCATTTTCCTCTCAATTGTCATCTGTCTTTTATTTTTCCTTGGCTCGACCTCGTCCGCGTTTTTTGGTCGGTTCACCGTTTTTTTTTGATGATGACGCTTTGCTGGTACTAGCAGTATTGGTTTTCTTTGCCTGTAAAATACATATTTTTCCAGTCGCATTATCTATACTTTTGTAAAACTTAATGCTACATATATGCGAGTGTTTCACACATTCGTGTGTTCTTGGGATATTCTCGCACAACTAAAGTATTGAATATAAAATTTCAGAGTATTACCTTGATCATTCTGTCAAAATTAATATCATCATTTTCTTCCTCATTATCTTCCTCTTCCATAGCCTCATCATCTTCTGCCGCAGATCTTTTCTTAGCTGTGACGTTACTGTTAATCGCGTATGGCAACATCGGCATACTCTTTTGATACGCTCGCGTAAACGCTGCTTTTACCTACAACACATGTCGCGGTAATACTTAGAGTTTTTTTAATATTTCAACTTTTTTTCATTAATTAATTTTTAATACATCAATATTTACTATTTTACATATTATACGTACTTTACTTTCAAGTTTACTTGTAGGATCGCTAACTCCTGGCCAGAGAGAAATCTCTATTGTTGAATCTAAGTCCTCTCTTAAACAGGAAAAATAACACAATCAATACATATGTGTGTCTTTCAATCAGTTTAGTGTGAATGAGTTGAAGATACCTCGTTAAATGATAGTTTTTCATAATGTCTATCGCGTCTTCTATGCCATCGGTGCCTTTATCTATCAAGGGCTTTACAATGGTATTTCGAATATGAGTCAGATAATCCATGTTCAGGGCGTCTTTGCTCGAACCAGTGGTTAATCGCGTGTGCATCGTTAACTCTTGCAACAATCTGGAAAAAATACGCACGTTGTTCCAATTTCAGCGTCGTTAAATCGCAACATTCCGTATGTTAACACAAAAATCAATATTCAATCACAAGTACCTGTTGAATCTCATTGTTTTTGAGTTTCGCCCGAACCAACTCGGAAAACGCACCATCGCGTCGAGACTTCCCGCGAGTTCGTTACCCGGAATGACAAATGAGAAACACGCGTGCATCGGAAGCAGACTCCACATCATGTTGCTTCTCATCACCTTCTCGACGAGATCTCCGTGGGATATGCTGTCGGCCGCGTTGGAAATTTTCTCTAACTTCTGAAGACTGTAAATTTAATGTCCATTAGTTTTTTTTCTTTGTGTAAAAAAGAGAGCGGATGCACTTACGGTGATGTTTGAGGTAATCTGACACTCAGATAATTCTCTTCCACGAAAAGAGGCGCTATATTGTAGTCGTGGAAGTATAGACCGATCTTATTGTTTAGATCTAATTTCTTCTGTTCTTCCGCGTTAAACGCCATTTTCACAACATCAAACGGACCGAGTTTGAAGTCCTTCTTAGAAGGTTTGTTGTCGGTCGTTTTCGTGTTCGATGTCTGACCGCTGAGGAACTCCAGATGATTTATCACTTGTCGTATATCGTGATTCGTCGATTCGATCAAGCGATCGAGGTCCTGCGTCGAAATTTCGATCTTCTCTTTGTAGCACAGAGATTTCATGGAACTCTGAGGACAAAAGCAATATATTTATATCATAAAGAGAAATGAAAAACGTCATTCAAGCTGAATCTAATGAATTAATACCCTTATCTGCTCCACTCTGAGCTTCGGAAATTTCAGATCGTAGCAATAATTGGCAATGGTCTTCATCTTTGTGTTAAACCGGTCATTGCATATGCAAATGATAGGTACGTCAGTGTGTTTGATCAAGTTGACTAATTCTTGTAAACCACCGCGATCCTCGTTACCCGCCATACCGTCGACTTCGTCCATCAACAACACGTGTTTCTTCGTGATCTTTTGCGTGGTTCCTGCAATATGCTACGTGAAACAACAGAATTGACATTGTTACTTCAAAATTGAATGTCATATCTACCAGTGACAAAATCCTTCATTGTGGTGTTGGACAACAGTCCCGAGACTTCTTCCTTCAAAAGGTTTTTGTTTCTCGTGTCGGAAGCATTGAATTCCACAAGGTCGTATCCCAATTCTTTACAAACAACTTGCGCAGTTGTTGTTTTACCTACGCCTGGCGCACCAGACAGCAAAGCAGCTTTGTAGATTTGCCCGTTGGTTTGCTTGACTATCAACAAACGTACAAGTTTCCGTGATTTATCAGAGGAATATTTATTTAAAAAAAGGAAATAGAAAATCGCGTAAGAACTGCATTGACGTGAATAAAAATTCACAAACACGTGTCATGAACATCTTACTATCTTTAATTTTCGGATCCTGACGATTCTTGTGCCAATCACGTAACCACACATACAAGTTATGCGCGCAGCTTCTATCTCCTTGCTGACCTACAATTTGTTTCATAATCTTGGGTCTATATTTTTCGACTAACGGTTGCGATTCGATGCTGTGAAGTGTCTGGAAAAATATAAATTGCATTTATAATGTAAATTGTACAGAGTTACGTTATTTTATCCACTTAACAAGTTTGTTAACAATATGTTGTCACGTACATGTGTTGATTTACTGCTTGTATCCGAAGCAATCTGCTTCGGTGATACCATCTTAACGTCTTCGCTTTTTGTCTTCATTGGAGAAACTGGTGATGATGTTTTCACTTTCTCTATCTTCTCAGAAAGATTCGACGATGTTTTTGATTTGTTCGGCGATGGTGATTTGTCCATCATCACCTCAGATTCTTTTGATAGTTTTTTAGAGTTTGGTTTAGCTCTCGTCGCAGGTGGCTTAATATTCTCAGCTTTACCTTCCGGTCTGGTGCGAATCATCTCGATAAGATCGTCTTCGGATATTCGTTTAATACCTAAATTATCAGCCTGAAAACTTATTTCATGTGAACAAGAAAATCAATCGACTGATTTGAACTCCAGACACGTGTGTATGTGAAAATATAACCTTTTCCAACTTGGACGGGCCAGGCTCATCTCCTTCAATAATAAAATTAATTTTTCTTGATACGGAATTCACGGTACGACCGCCGTATTGATGTATCAGATCTTCTGCGTCAGTTCTTTCCAAGGAATCTAAGACACCGGTAATTACGAAACTCAAACCGGCTAGACAATTTTTAGCGCCCTGAAATACAAATCCAATCGATCATTTTACCGATCAAAATTCTCCGTTAAAATCTCAAAGCAGAAGTATCTGCTCTTCTTTCTTTTAGGATTAATTATTGTACATGACAATCTTGTCTTACTGTAGGAATTTGTTTTGATCCAGGATTCCTAGCGCCGCCTCTTTGAAGATATTTTTCATACATAACAGAATGCTGTTTCTTTTTCTTTATTTTTTCTTCAATCCAATCCACTGTTTTATCCTTGCCTGATGTTTTCTTTGCTTCTTTGTCTTCTGTTGCAGAGTCGGATGTTGAGATATTCAATTTTGATTTTTTCAATTTATGATTACATGTATCAAAATCTTTATTGGGGCTGGAACTATTTTTCTTTTCTGATTGCAACTTTCGCTTTTTAGGGGAACTTTCGATATCTTTTACATTACTAGGTTTACTAGCCAATTTTTTAGCCTGTTTAGTTTTGTTAGTCTTATTTGTGTTATGGGAATGGTTTAGTTTGTCATCATCTTGTTTTTTATTCTTAAACCCTTCTTCTGGAAACGTTTTATTATTTTATTTAATTTATCTAATATTAAATAGACAGATATATAGATGGCTAATATTGAATAATATCTAATAAATTAAATATATAAACATACCTGTCTCAATTGGTAAAGTGCGATTTTTAGGAACATCTCTATTTTCAGTATAATTTTTTTTCTTCTTTGAATCATTATATGTTATTTTAGCTGGTGATGCATCCAACTGTTTTAACACAGCATCAAAGTCACTGTCATTATGAAATTCAGATTCCTGCAAATTTCAATATTCTCACAAAATGTTCGCTAATTTTTTTATGTAATTCTTGCTTGATGTATTATATACTCACATCTTGCTGCAATTTCTTCATTTTTGATTCTTCTATTCTTGTTATTGGTTTCTTCTTGAACAATTCACCAGGAGATATAGCTATGCGTAATTTTTCATTTCCATTTTTCTCACTTGCTTTGGACTGTTTAGAAGTTTTCTCACATTTCACAATGATCTCCTCATCCTCAGAATCTGACAAGACAGTTTTCTTGGTCTTTCGAACAATCTGCATAATACATAATCAACGATATACTCTTTTATTATTGTAAATAGATTATTTTTATATTTTTTATAAGTATTTGTCTGTTACAGAAAGCAAATTAACAGTTGCTCTACCTTGGAACGTTTTTTGGGTGTTTTTGGTATTTCTTCATCTTCGTCAGATGAAATTATACGTCGCTTTCTAATCTTCTCAGGTTCACTATTTTTTTTCTGAGAAGCCGCAACTGGTGCAAAATAAGATCTTATATCCTGCAGAAACATTGCATATATTACATATTATAATTCTCACAATTTCGGAGCAATTTATTTGAAAATTCAATAGAATATTATTGTTTTAGAATATATTATTACGTACCCGTGGCATTTTTATCAATATATTTAGATGTGTTTCAATCTATATTTAGAATATATCTTTATGTCAACTTCTCTTTAAAATATATGGTCGAGTAACAATTATATTGCGCACATATTTTTAAATGACACAATACTAATAAGTGCCTATTGTATGTTGTTGACTTTCCTCGCGATTTTTCAGCTCTCTTTACGTCACTCAATG
>QVOB01011761.1:0-14189 GCA_014839585.1 Pseudomyrmex concolor | reverse complement strand
TTTATCCTTATATTTACCCTCACTATCCGCTATTCACCAATCAACGCTCGGTGTCAAAGCGCCGGTGTCTGCATGAGGATCCAGCCTTAAACATCAAACAATCTGAACCGAGTGTGATTGGTGACGTCACGTTACCTTTACCACTGCTCTCGGTGCTTGGCAGATGAGGCAGATCATTGGCAGATACTGCGTTCAGAACTCAGCGCTTTTATTGAAGTATACACACGAACGAGCGGTGTTTCCGAACGTAGTCAACATAGCCTTTGTAGTATTTGTGGTCTTATATTAGTGTGCGTACATACACGAGTGTTTTCGAACCTGACAACTTATAGACGGCGGATTTAATAACCGATTGTGAAATGTGAAAAATGTTTGTTCTACGCCAATGAATCTAATGAAAATATATGTAGATAAAACACAAATGATTCAAATCTTCGCTAAAAATGGTTCTGAATTTGGTTCTACTGATTTTGCATGAAGCATATATGAGTATCAATCAGTACAGTACGAGTCAGTTCTAATGTACATATGTACTCATTGTCAGATATTAAGTAGCGTTTTATCAGTGTTTATCTCATCCGTTGGAATAATGACAATTTAAAAAGTATTCTTGTTGCATTAATTTTATAGTTTCTTTATTAAAGCATTATTATATTCTAACTTTGAGATTTTGCTTATATATACAAATTTAATTTTAATATTAATGAGACATATAAGCTATACAACAGAATTTGAGAAAGATACAACTATAATTTGATGACATTTAAAAAGGTATTGTAATATAAATAGAGATAATTTTGTGCAATACGGAAAGAAAAGAATGATTAATGTGTTGTGTGTCTTATCAAAAAATACTATATAGTAGTCTAAACTAATGCGATACGAAGTATTATTATTATAGACAAGACAAGATAAGATTGGGTGGTATGTGTTTCTTAGAAATATTTATTTAACTCTGTATAATTATGTGTTATACATGTTGCAAGATAAAAAATATTATGAGTAAAAATTATAAAAAATGCAGAAAGAGTGATAAAATTTTTAATTACAGATAAATTTATGAAGATATAGTTAATATAGATTTACACAATGCCAAGTTCATATTTATATGCTATTAACAATGAAGGACGTGTATTCGGACTGTCCACAACTGGCAATATGTGGCGTGAATTTATGTATTTAGGATTAGAATTTAAACAATTATCAGCTGTACCACATTTTATGTGGGCCATTGGTGGTGATCGACAAGTGTATGTTCATGTTCATGGTTTAGATGTACCGATCAGGATTAAAGAAGAAACTTATGAAAATGAGGTATATAATCAAAATGTAGTTTGTACAACAATTGTATAACAAGAAATTGTTATAAATAAATATAACAAACAAATAAAAGAACATTCATATTGATACTAATAATTACAGAGGTGGTTACCTTTAGAAGGATTTTCTGGAAGATTGCTTCCAACTGACAGATATAACTTTTCAAATCAAGATGGTACAGTTGATCGTAGCAGAGATAAAGTAAAATTGCCATCAATGGCATGGCAATGGGAAGATGACTGGCAAATAGAAACAACACTAGATGGTCAACCATTAGACCATGATGTAAATATAAAATCTAATGTATTTCTATATATTTATGTATATATCTTTTATTCTTTATGATATTCTACAATCAATATCTAATCATTTATTTTTAAATAATTCCTCTTCTAGTAAATATATGTTACACACACACACACACACACACATATATATATATTATATATATGTAATAATACAATATACATGTATATGTTATATTGTTTTTCAAAAAATTAAAAACTTGCACACAATTTGTTTTATGTTTTAATATGCATGCTGAAATATGAGATTGTTAAATTTTGTGTATTTTTTTTACACTTTATTTAATTTAATATACAAAGTTACTTATGTTTAATAATATTAATATTTTTATTTTTTTGCTTTTTGTAAATATTTTATTTTTCATAAGATTTTGTTTATATATAGATTTGTTATCAGTTGCTCTTCCCCACACAAGCAAAAAGACTTATGATCATAGAGAATCTGATATTTTGATAGGGATGGACGTATGCAATTGATTTTCCAGCTACTTATACCACAAAAAAACAGTGGAAATCTTGTGTAAGAAGGCGCAAATGGGTTCGTTATCGAAGATACAGTGCTATGAACTCATGGTGCGCTATTGCACCTCTTCATAAAGATCCGACGAAGGTAGTGAAACACACCACGTATCTCCATACATACAAAAATATCATAAATTTTATAATTTAACTGAAAACATATTGTGGCTGCGTTCGAAAACATTATTCGTGTATATTTTATCTTTATTGCTCATTAGATATAAAACAAAGATAGAATGATGCTCGTGTGCAATGTTTCCGAACGTGGCCTATTTTGCATGTAATATAAATATATCGAGACTTTTCAGGAACCGTTCATCGATGTAGCTGTGGGTGGAAATCAGATGCCTGGAGGTAGCCAAGGAAGTTTAGTAGTCTGGGCGGTAACCGCCCATGGAAGGGTATAATTCTTAACATATAATGTTTGCATGCACCAATAATTAAAATTTTTGGAGTATTTCAAACTTCAGATTTCAAACTTACCTACTATAAAATTATTTTTAGGTAATGTTTCGCGTTGGAACAAGTACAACTTGTCCTGAAGGACAAAGATGGAGTTCTATTAAGTTGGCAAGTGGTCACGAAGTATCTCAGATCAGTGTTGGTTCGACCGGTCTTGTTTGGGCTGTACTTATGACAGGCAAAGCATTAGTTCGTACTGGAGTAACAAGAGACAATCCAATGGGTAAACAAATAAAATACGTTTGAAAATTGTTATAAGGAAATGTACTGATAGTTTGCATATATATATATATATATATATATATATATATATATTGAAGGTGATGATTGGACGGAAGTAGATCCGCCGCAAAAAGATTTGAAATTGATACAAGTCAGCGTAGGAACTGATGCCGTATGGGCCATAACACATGACGGTGGAGTGTGGTTTCGAAAGGGCGTTCAAGGCGAGATAAGCGGTGTTTGCGAACAACTGGCTACTGGAACTGGATGGGTGGAAATGTTAAGCAAAATGACATTAGTGTCTGTTGCGCCAAATGATCAAGTAACTATATAAAAACTTTATATGCAATGGAACATTTGCGTATTATCGGATACTTGGTAAGTTTTATTGCGGCCACATATTTTTTATATTTCAAAGGTTTGGGCTATCGGTTATGAGGACCGGTGTTTGTATTATCGTGCCGGTATCATGCGTTCCGAATTAACGGGGAAACGATGGAAATTGATGAACGCGCCGCTTCAATTGAGCCGTGCGAGCAGTAGCGCTAGTTTGTCGTCCAGCAACAGACACAGTACTTGCGGCACGCCGCAGCAGCAGCGTCATCAGAGCTGGAGTTCTTTGGTAGAAATATTAATTTTTAATCATATATTATTTGTCTAATTGTTCACTACTTGTCTACTATTAAACTGTTTTTATAGAATCGTCCTCACAGTACTAGTGACGGTACAACATTAATCAGAGAATGGGAAGAACAATCGCGTTCGGCGCCAACACCTACTTCTTTGAAATTATGGCAACGTACTGGCGACAACGTGTCCGCAAAAACCATTCAACAAACGTCTTTTCAAGATATATATTTAAACGAAGAGAAACAGAGGTGAAAATGATCAACCACGACACTTATAAAATATCACAACGATGATTATAAGAGTAACGAAATTTCAAGTATAACTTTTATTATATTACAGACTTGCACGGTCTGTAGATACGAGTGATTTAAATGAAGCTAGTGTTGCTAACATAACTATATCTAACGAGTCTTTAACAAAAAGTGGAGAATCAATAGTAGTCTCGGGAAAAGGCATGAGTAGTACTGTAAAGGTGCGTGAACAGTTTTAGAATTAATTAAAAAGCGATATAAAATATTTAATTTTATTACACAAATCGATGTAATATATCGAAGATTTATAATAAATTATCTCTTCTAGATTAATCCAGCCGCTTGGAGCCCAATCCATTCTGTTGGTTCTATGGTAGGTGTTGAAGCGCATCCGGAAACAGATGGAAGCGTATTTGATCCGGATTTAACTGGCGATTCAGGAGTGTACGGCGAAGACGAAAGCGCAGGAATAGTATATTGGACTGAATGCGAAATATTATGGTATAAGGTGGAAGCTGGAGCGTGCTTCGTCGATCCAACAAACCCACCTAAATGGTATAATATTTATAATAATGATATTTACAAAATGATATTATTTGTATTATTTATCGAAATTTCTGAAAGGATTTATAGAAATTTCTGAAATTTTATTTATAGAAATTTCTGAAAGGATATTTAATATCAGATCTATAAAACATTGTAATCACAGCAGAGTTAAGAGTGATTTTGATTGAATTGTTGTAGGATCGCAGATGGCAATGGCACGACACACGGAGAAACGGGAGAATCGTGGAGAATCTACATTTTGGATGAACTAAAGGCAAGATTAAAGAACATAACACTTGATCCTTTGATAGTTTATGAAAAAGCAGTCGAAAAGTAAGTAAATTATGAAATTGAGATCAATAAAATTATTTTTCTTTTATATAAAATAATATTTGATTTAACACATGAAACTCTGCTACTACAGATCGTCTTGGGTTAAAACAGGCGACGCTAAATGTAAGATAAAAAACGGCAGCTTATACGAAGATTGTAAGATCGAATTGGAATGGATAAGTAGCGATACTGGATCGTTAGACTCTGGGACCTTAATCATTCTAAATTCGGACGGAGTGACAAGTATAGTGCGTTGATTGCGAAATCGTAAAAAAAAAACATCAATTAGTACGTAAAATATTTGTAAACAATTAAAGTATTTACTTGCAGATACAATTTCCTGTCTCGGAGATTACGTGTGTTGTTTGCTGCAGCGAGCCGGGTAATCCGAGGATAGCGGTTCACACTCCTAAATTAAATCGCTCAAAAGTAATTCGGTTACAATTCGCGAGCGACACGGAAATGGAAGACTGGTTGGCACATTTAACTTTAGGTGAGAATTTGAACGAACAAGGTAACAAAACAGATCAACACGTGAGAATATTTTCTTTCAGTATCTTGCCAGATAAACAACGTATACGGTAAGCCTGGTCCAAATTCCATTTGGACTACAACCGCACTAGGTGACGTTTATGTATTCGATCCTGCAATTGCGGAGGTAAAAAGGCACTTAACTATTTTACAGTAAAATATACAGGAGAGAATAAACAGGAGAGAATTTTTCTTTTTTATACGAATTTCATTATGAGCAGGAATGTCAGTTATCTGAAAATGGATATGTACAAGAGATGGATGTCGCTGGTAAGGAATTGCCATTTGAAAGTATATTGCAAAATGGTTTTAGACATGGTAGCACTTTAAAAATTACCGTATGCGTTCACGATGACGCTGACAGGTAGGTTAAACAAATTTGTAGGTAAAAACAGATTTGTATGTAGTATTTTTTTGTATGCAAAGTGTTGAGATTTAACATAGTTTACTTGTACATATGTAAATAAAATGTTAAAAGTATAGTTTCGTTTTAGGCTGTCCTTTAATCTTGTTTGCTACACTACAATATTCGTAAAGCAAAAGTCTGTAACCGATAGCCACGACGTGGCTTTGCATTTCAATCCAAGACTCAAGGAAAATATCATTGTACGAAACACATATCAGAACGGTCAATGGGGCGATGAAGAACGGAATGGCGGTAGTCCGTTAAAGGCAGGCTGTGACTTGACGCTGTATATCGTTTGCGAGGAACGCGGTTATAGAATTTACATTAATGATAGTGAATATACTTTTTATAGTCATCGGATACCTCCGCAAAGCATCACGCATTTACGCATCAAGGGATTGCTGACCTTGTGCAGTATTAAATATACATCTACGTCTGTAAGTATTTTTTATATGATCATTTTTTTAAATATTTGATTGTTTATCAACATAAGTAAGTTTTATGACAAGTGTAATGAGTATTTTATTATTTGAATTTCTCGCAGGTAATTATCGAACCTAGCACAATGTTTTGGAGACAGAGTGGTGGACACTTGAAGAAAGTCGAAACATGTTCCGCAGGTATCACTTGGGGCATTGGCTATGACAATACCGCTTGGGTTTATACAGGCGGTTGGGGAGGTGCATTTCTCAAAGGTATTCCATTTTTATAACATAAAAGATTTGCTATATATTTTTTGCGAAAAAGATAGAAATTACGATTAACCAAACGATACAGGACTGGGAACTAGTAACACTGGAATAAACACAATGGTAGATACTCACAATTATTATGTATATGAAAACCAACGTTGGAATCCAGTAACCGGATATACTGCCCATGGACTTCCAACAGATCGTTACATGTGGAGCGATGCGTCGGGACGGCACAAATGTACACGGGAACATACGAAGTTATTGTCGATGCATTGGCATTGGGTAAGTTAGGACAACATATTTTAAAAATTCTCTCGTGTTCTTTAATGAAACATGTCTTTTTTATAATATTTTTATGAAACTCACTAACGTTAAAACACTTCCTAAAGGTGTCAGACTGGATTGTTGATTTTCACACACCCGGTGGCGTGGACCGAGACGGATGGCAATACGCTACTGATTTTCCATCACAGTTTCACGGCAAGAAACAATTTACCGATTACGTTCGGAGAAGACGATGGTTCAGAAGATGTCAATTGACAACCAGCGGACCTTGGCAAGAACTGGGAAACACCAAACTAATCTCTGTGTCTTTATACGTGCGTCACTTGATATTTCTTTCTCTTTCTCTCTCAACTTTAATATTTTAAAAGAATATACTTTAAATATTGTGAATAAATGTAAAAATTTTAATGGATTTTGTAATAGAAAACTGGACCAAGAGAGTAATTTTATTTAAAATAATTTATTTTTTTAAAAACGATTTATTCGGTTTTATTAAAAAATATTTTTATTCTATCGAGTGCAACAGCAAAACATAATGAAAAACAATTCAATAGAGATTACTTGGTAAAGTGGATAAATTTCATAAAATTACTTGGTCCATATCACAAAATTCATCAAAATTTTTACACTTTATCCAATATTTTCCAATCAATTAGGCGACTGGAAAACCTGGCACAGATGCTCCTATTTATGTCTGGGCAATTGCTGCGAATGGCGAGGCTTTATTCAGGCGAGGTGTTTCAGAATCTTGTCCGTTGGTACGATTATTTAAATATTCTTATACTCAAGTAGATATTTGATATATATGTACAAGTAATATATTTCGTATGTTTTATTTAAACAGGGAGTATCATGGGAGCACATACCAAGTGATCAGCCTTTAATTGATATATCATGCGGTCCGTGTGGAGAAATCTGGGCTGTTGGAAAGAACGGTTCTTCCTGTTGGAGATTAGGGATCAGCGCAGCTAAACCAACTGGTACAAAGTTGATAAAATATCATAAAAAACATGTCAGTTATCACATATTTATAACCAGAAATTATACAATAATTAAACATCTTCGTTGTAATTTATGCAAGTTGAAGAGTATGCGTTATTCCGTATTTCTAGCCACATGAACATTGCGAGAAATTCACCTAGTTTGCTTCGGTTTGGGAAGGCGTCTGCACGGAATGCGGGAAATCCAGGTTTGACTCCTGGTCGAGGTGTCTTTTTCGCAATAGAGTTTTTAATTTCTATAAGAGAAGGGGGAGTTAAATTAAAGATATTTCACATTCGTCATGCAAAACAGGCATCCTATGTGAATTTCCGAATTAAATTTAATTCAAATTTCGACGTGTATTAATTTACACAATTTAGGGAAAGTTAGAAAATAAATTTATAATTGCACAAACATCCAGCATATAGCATAAGCTCGTATTGATCTTATTTGTTAGTTTTAAGCATCTTCGATCAAATCTCAGGTTATTGTTTATTATGTTGAACATATAGGAATACAATGGCAGAATGTTGAACCACCCTCGGGTGCTCAACTGAAACAAATTTCGGTGGGATTTGACGTTGTATGGGCCTTAGATACAATCGGTAGATTGTCGGTGCGTCGAGAAGTACAATCGAATGTTTTTCCCGAGGGAACTTACTGGCAAACCTTGCCCGCTATGCCGAACGATCCTATTCATATAGGTATTAAATCGTCTTTTTTGCAAATTGCTATCCGAGTATATTGTTAATTTCTTAAAATTAAATCATATTTGTAGACATGTCAGTGGTAAATGCTAAACAAGGATTTCGACATATATCTGTTTCGAGAGAACAGGGACAGGTCTGGGCGACTTCAGGAGCCGGCATTATCTGTCGAAGAATCGGTATTACACATGAAAATCCAGCTGGAACTGGATGGGTAACCGGTATAGGGGTACGTTACATTTTTTTTTGTAACATAACACTTAATATATTATTAGAAAATATTAAATTGTTATTTATATTGTTTTCCTAACAGGCAAACTGGCAAAGTATAACTCTTGGAGGACTTGTAAATAAAACCAAATAATCTGCGATCATTTGAAAAAATCGCCTATAGTAATACAGTGCTCCCTCCTTAATTTTTGTAATCCGGAATAGAAAATACCACAGAATGAAATTAAGAGAGATGTTTTCCTTTCTAGTTAGAAGCGGAGCTTAGTCAAGTATGACCAGTGTTGTACGACAGTAGTGGAGAGGAAACTCTACGAATGGCGTGGGAGAACAACTTCTCTTCTAAATAAGGAGAAGCTAAAAGAGCGACAAAAAAAAGAGAGGGAGCACTGTATAAAGTAAGTAATAATTCCCTTGTGTGATTGCCTTGTAAGATACATTGTGTCGTGCTGTATATACTTACATATGCGTGTACGAATACAGACACATCAATCTACAATCTATGTCGTACTATATTGCCAGTCTTTGTGGCCAACAATTACGCACTAAATTACTTAACATTATCGATATTAGTAATACTTTCCTGAGTATTATTATGTACGTTGATGTCATAATGTTAAGTGGTTTACACAGTATCATATATATACATTTACATCATCAGTATCATATATATACATTTACACAGTATCATATATACATACATGTATAATTATATCTAATTTAGAGAATATACTATACTATTTTAAGTTCTTATTTGCATCATCATCAAATGCTTACGTGATAAAATAATAACATATGACGTATTTGTTTGTTGTTTCCAATAGTTTTAGAATAGCCGCATCAAACTCGCGTTCTGCTGTTGTAGACATATTGAAAAATAATATACAGTACCCTATAAGTGGTTGGGAGAACACTAGTTTTACAGGCAAATAAATAATCGCATAACAGCGATTTATGCATAGTTTTGATTTGAAATACATAGTATGTATTAAGACGTTTTAAATGATGATAAGCATTTTTATCTAGAACACATAAGCTTGTACATGTCGAAAATATGGATAATTATTTTGCATTGAAGCGCTCAAAGTTGAATTTCGCGCGCTGGTTTATTGTGTTTGTCTGTTGTTACTTATTTCGCCATGCCATGTTTGCCATTTTCGATAATTGTTGTAACTTTTACCATTTTCGATAATTGTTGTAACTTTTTACGGAGTCTAAAATCAGCCTGCAACTCAAATAGTTCGCCACTTTTACAGAAATAGTAATTAAACTGCAGTCAAACGACCTACTGTTTTTTCTCTGACGTGTATTTACAATGCACACAAGCACGATGCCACGAAATGATTGTCTGACAAATTTTCGGCATATAATATAAGCTTATAAGCTAAGTGTTCTAGATAAAAATGTTTATTTTTATTTGGACGTCTTAAAATGTATTCAAAACATGCACAGTTGTCATGCGATTGTTTGCCTGTAAAATGTAGAGTGTTTCCAAATTTATGGAGAGTACTGTATACAGTAGTGTCTCACTGATTTGCCGCTCTTTGGTTCCGCGGCAAACTGTTAAGGCAGGTACTATTCTGAGAAATGCCATCATTACTGATCACGCGTTATAGATAACGCGGCCGCTCGCTTCGTCACTTCTAAGACTTTGGGGTGGAGTGACTCCTGACTCGCTGCTTCGAGGCACTTCTAGGCATTGGTGAATGATAACTCGCGGCAAACACACTCGAGGCAAAAACACGGAAAATACACGAGTCACTACTGTATATAGTAAATCTGTGCTTCTTTAAACAAACTTCAAAATAGAGTGTTTAAAATGTAACATTTTTAATTTTACAACCATAATTTAATTTTATTTTTTGTGTGATAAGCGAGGAAACCGAGTTTGATAAAGCTATTCTTGTATGTGAAAAATAACAATCATGACGATCACAACAAACTTATGACTAGCAAAATAGCGCGCAAACCCTATAGCTTATATATATATATACATATAAAATTAAAAGTACTATTTTTTGATATACACATTCCAATGATCATGATAAATGTCTATAATATTTAAAGAGTTGCTTTTACTTTTTTTACTTTATTCTTTTTTATATAATTTACAAAGTTTATAAATATTAATCCGTTATATACACATAAATCACACATTGCTTGAATATCGATGAAATCTTTTGACTTGTCTGCGACATGTTATTGATTTTACTAATATTTAAAGTATGTTTTTCTTGCACATTTAAATAAGAACATAATTTTATTGTAAAAAAGTTCTATTTAAAGATAGTACTTAATCTCCCTACTGTACATGAAAAACATTCTGTATTAAATTCAGTAAATATCGTTCAGTGATTTGTTTCTTGCTTTCATCAATGCAAAGCGCATAATATACATATGTTACTTCTATTTTATAAATAAGTATCAAAATAAAATGTGCTTTTATTATAACGCATTATTCTTATTGATATTGTTATTATAATATATATATATATATATATATATATATATGTATGTATGTATGTATGTATGTATGTATATTGTTATATACATATTCTTTTTTTAATAAGTTTTGTACACACACAAACGTATATCTAATATAAACAAAAACTTATTTAAAAAAGAATATTACATAGAATATTACATTTTTGTTTTTGATAGAGACAAAACGCATTATTTGAAAAATTTCAAAAAAACAAATATTTAGTTTTAAATAAAAATCTTATTTAAAAAAATTAATTAATTTCTAAATTAATTACAATACGTAATGTTAATAAAAATTATTCAATAAAAATAAAAAAAAAATACATTTCATGGTAGATAATAAATATTTAAAAACAGTATTTTACATCAATTAATAGGATTCAAATCGCACTACAAATGCGAAACATTCTAGTATATTTAATGAAAAATAAAGATCGAGTGATGTTTCGGAACATTTTGTAGCACGAATTAGACTGTATCTACCAATAATTTGTAAAAATTAAACTATGAAATTTTTGTAAAATCTAAATTTTTTCCACAAGTTTTGTTTAAAACAAGATTTTTAAAATGCCGATACTATTCTAAACTTCTCGTACGATTCTACTTTTTCTAATTTTTTGCTTTGTACTTTATTTCGTTTTCCTTGCTCACTGTGTGTAATTCCATAGAAACCATAAATGCAGAAACCTGAATGAACAAAAAATAAATACTTCCAATTCAGATTTTGACAAAGCTTTGAAATCTTGAAATAGTTCTTCTAAGACTCACCAATTAGTAACCAAACGCCAAATCTAATCCAAGTAAAGACGTCTAATTGGAACATTAAATATATATTTATAAAAATACTGAGACATGGAATAAGTGGAACAAGAGGTACCTATAGAATATTCATAACAATGTATAAAATTAATTAGATTCTCGGGTGTTAACTATATGTAATGATACAAAGAAAATAGTTATACGCTCACATTCTTACCTTGAAAGATAATTCAGTCTTTTGTGACGGTTGCCTACCAATCGCTGCTAAGTTCAATAAAAGCACAATAACTAGTACAAGTAATATCACGCATACTAACACGTTTCCTGCAATTATTTGCGCACCCATGTTAGTAATCAGAAAGATAATGATGCATATAATGACACCTGTAATAATTAAATTTCCTAGTTTTTTTAACATGCTCATAAAGATTATTTGCTATGAAAAAAATCTGTATTGTATAAAAATCTGTATCTATTATAACACAGCTCGCGTATGTATTATATATACTATTATATATTATCTATATAAAAACTTACATAATAAACTGATACTGATATTCGCGATTCTACTAGAGAGCTCCGTCGGTTCTTTTTGATTATGCAAATTAAACAACTCCTTAAATACATTTACAGGCGTGAATTGATAATTTATCGATATTGTTGTAGTGGTGGCATCTTCGTTCTTATATCTACAAAGACCTATTTATGTGTATTTGATAATTCCTTCGATGATTCATTCAGAAAACATTTACAAGCGCAAGCCGATATGTTACCTCAATATTGAAACACTTATCGCCACTATTGTGTACGCAAGTAAAGTGCCAATAGACATCATGTCGATCAACTGTTGCAGATTAAAGATGAGCGTCATAAGACCTAGAGAACAGAGGGCGATTTCTATCAGTTGTATCAATTGAATAAGTACACGTCTCAAGGATATATTATTCGTATCTCGATATTTATCGTTTCGAATTGCGCGCGTCTCATAAGTTTTTATATACCGATTAGGAAGCCGGAGAGCAATGTGCCGTACACAGGTGTCATCGTCTTGGCGTTCACCTTAGAAAGAAATTTGAACACCAATCCGTCGTTTCCCATAGCATATAGCACACGCGGCAAGGGAAACATCGCGCCTAGGAGACTGGTGCAGAGCGCGAATATCGCGCCTATATTGACGATCCATTTGATGGTCGGCCAGCCGATCTCGTCGAACACGTGCGGAAACGGAGCATCCGCGTCCTATGCAAATATATTTTTATCTTGCATTCACATTCTTACGAGAAAAAAAAACAAAGATCAGAAGTTTTTTTAATTGATCTCGCGTTTACTTTAAAATTGTGAAAACGACACCTGAGCGTAATAAGGCAGTATCATCGTCAAAACCATGGAAATACTGAAGTACGCCACGAATACAATGATTAAAGAAAACACGATTGCCAGCGGGATATGACGCTGAGGATTCTTCGCTTCCTCGCCGGTAGTAGCGACCCCGTCGAATCCTACGAATCCGAAGAAACACTTAGCCGCTCCGACCATCACTCCACCGATGCCAAACGGCATGAAACCACCCGTTCCGCCATTTATGGAGTTCGGAATGTCCGTCGGTGCGATCGACCAGTTCGCCGGATCCGCTGCGAAGATACGAATTGAAAATTACGATCCGAAAAACTATGACGCTAGATCTTGAGAGAAAACGATCTACCTTTCAATGATCCCGCGATGATCACAATTGTTATTGTTAGTATATTTATAACGGTGAATATATTGTTTAACATCGACGATTCCTTTACTCCCACGCATAGTAACGCCACCAGCAGCATAACCATGCCGAAGGCGAAGAAATCCGGATACTCCGACAGAAAGGAAACGTTAATTGGCATAAGAGAACGCATGGTGTCGCGAATAGTGTATCCTATAAGCGCGTCGATATAATTGCTGAGACCTCGGGCGACGCTTGCTGTACCTGATGTGAAAAAAAATTAATTGCGATTGCCGCAGTTATCCGTGACATTTCGTAAATTAGAGAGCGTTCATTCTTTTCACTTAATTTTTTTTTTTTTATTTTTAGTTTCTCGCACACTTACCGATTACGTATTCCAGAATTAAATTCCACCCGATTACAAAGGCGATGAACTCGCCTACTGTTACGTAACTATAAACATATGCCGAGCCGGCTTTTGGGACTCTCGATGCGAATTCCGCATAACACATACCTGTAACAAATAAGTATATTGATGTGTGTGTATACACACACACACACACACACTCTCTCTCTCTCTCTCTCAGATAACCAAATCTGTCGAAACAGATTTTGCCAAATGCTTGTTACAAATTTTGTTAGCAGAAAGACATCAAATATGATGCAGTTTGTTTTATCTGGCAATGTTGCAAAATTGCTAGCAAAAATATATCCAAGCTTGTTGACAAAGCATAACAGCAAAAACCGAGCAAAGCTTGCGCATAATTTGAGATCAAATTGACACCAAATATGAAGCAAGATCTGTGCAACACGACTTGATAGCAAA
>QVOB01011760.1:0-14187 GCA_014839585.1 Pseudomyrmex concolor | reverse complement strand
AGATTTACAAGAAGAGACCAATCACAGACAATAAGCGTAAAGCGCTTATTAAGCGCTGAGTTCTGCTGAACGCGGCCAATGGCTCTTTATCCCTTCACGAGGAGAGGAGTATATGCCAGTCTGAGATAGATAAATTCTCCAATCGATTGAAATCTGTGGTTGGCCACAGAGTTGTATGAACGATAATGAAGATAAAACGAAGGAACAGGTGTAATACACCCGTTAATTGTCCAAAAACATATCAACTGCGTAACTACGCGCGTCCGACCGTTACGGCCACCATCTTGCCATCTTATCTTGATAGACCAACCATGTGCAGCAGGAAGAGAAAGTGAAAATGAAGGTAGAGCTGTTGACAGTTGACAGTTTCATAGAATGAAATGATTGAATTACGTAGAACTCAATCTAAAAGCTTGTTTTTACACATAAAAAGTTGCAACAATAATGTCTTGACAATGAAGTTGCAACTTCTATGTAATATACATCATTGAACGATCAAATCGCGATCGTCAAGCAGATTTATTTTCAAAAAAGAAAGAAAAACAAGAGTTTCCTGTGCAATGATTTGAAGAAAAGTTGCGCGCGCTCTCATCTAAAATCCAATAATATTTCCCGGTAAACCTCCAATGAAAATCACCAAACAGATCAAACTTCGAACTGACTGATGAAACTTCCGTTGATTTTTTCAGTCCGAATTAATCTTTGTTCGAGTAACGATCGAAATTTTTGTCGGAGTAGTTGAACTTTTGTTTCGATAAATGTCGCCCCGCAATCGTGTCATGTACAAAAAATATACGGAGGAACCAATAGACAAGATGCTAGGCGCGCTTGTGTCCGATTACTTGTTGCGTAACTGTAAATCGGCAGCAGATGACTTCAACAAGAAGATAGAACCGGTAAATCACGTAGTAGCGACGTCGATTTATATAGAGATGATCGCTTTATATTGTTTATATTGTCACATCATTTATACAAAATGCGTCAATTTTTTTTTTTCATTTTCACATTTTATTTCGTTATTTAAGTAACCAAAATCATCGTCTCCTATTAATTTAATCGGTCGATTATTCCATTGAAATTGACCAATCGCATTAGTCATTTAGTAAAATTGACCGATCACGACTAATATTTAATCAACCGATTAAGTTAATTAAAGCTGAAACCGGACCTAAATGATGTAATGTTCGTCGTTGTATAAATTCCCGTAATTTTCAGAAATGTGATGTTAATGCACGCAAAATTACATCCACGTGGCAATAAAGTCGCGTTAAAGAATTTTTTGTGCTTGTATTTTTCAGCCTATACTGGCAAGGAACTCTCCGGATTTGCGAGAAATATTGAAATTTTATCTGCAAAGATCGTATCAATCGGTGGCTGTAGTGTATCGCGTGAAAGATTACGAGGAAGACGATCTTGAACAACCGGTGAAACACTGGGCGGTTTATCATGCCATGTGTTACGAACCGATCGCCGTTAAGTCGTCGCTTGAAACAAATAACACTGCAAAAGCCCAATCAAACAATCATCCTAAACTAACATTAGAAAAGAAAGAGATTGCAGTTGCAAAAGACAATCAGAAAACAGTTGCAACTTCTACATCAATAAAGACAACTAAAAAAAGTACACCTATGATAAAGAAAGATGTTTCACGGAAGAATAAATTGTCATCAAAGAAATCTGCGCTAATAAAAGATATGATAAAAAACCAGGAGCAAATATCAGTACTTAAAAACAAAGTTGTAAGTATTATTTTATTAGATACAAATATATTATTTCAAACACATACAAGTGTGATCGCTTTCACAATCGGCCGATCAATCGATCGTTCGTTTTAGATGTGATTTATGCAGGCCGTTAACTTATGCCGGAATCGATAAAGTTCAACACGGATGAGTCAGAATGTATAAACGAAAACATTTAAATTTTATAGTTGAACTTTACCGATTCCGGCAGAAATTAACGATTACGGCTTGCATAAAACAGGTTACAATTACAGCCTAGATATTCAGCTAATGCAAGAAAGTGCAGCTACAGAATTCAATACAAGAAATGATTTCATATCATCTGTTTCAAAATTTTGATTTGATTTTCTGCACAAGAAATCTAACAATTTTTTTTTGTTTTTATTGCAGCCTAAAATAAAAATGTAAGAAAAATTGTTACCAATGGATTAGTAACTAATGATTAATTGTTTGAGCCAAAACTAAACTTAAAAAAAAGTTATAATCTCGAATGCAATATTAAGATATTGATTTTTACTGGAATATTCGCCGATGTAAAGAAAACATTTACAGTGGAACCTCGTTTATTCGGAACGATTGAGGCCCAAACCTCTATTATACGAACTTCCCAGTCATTACCAGTGGACTTCTATTATCCGAACTGTAACAAAAGATGGTGGAGATGTTGGTGGACCGGAAAACTCAGTTATCCGAACGTTCTTGTCCCCTGATCGGTCCGGATAAACGAGGTTTCACTGTATTTTTTTTTTCTAGAAAAACAGAATGGGTGCTACTTTATATTTCTTTCTCTCTTCATAAAGTTTTATTCAATAGATTCTCATTTTTTGTTTTTTAATTTTAATTAAAAATAAAGACAGAAATGTGTGCGTATGGTATTTGAAGTTCAACATTTTATATGAATACAGTTTGTATATTAACGAAAGAATCAAAATATAAACATTTCAGTATTTGCATGAAGACTGAAATTTATCTGTAGTATGTAAACAAACGTTGTAAAAAAGCGACTTAAAATATAATTATATTTCTATATTTTATATTTCTGTATTTTTTTTTTTTTTTATAATCATCCTTATATTGTCCATTTGTTTTGTCCATTTGAGTAGAAATATAAGGACGTACATATGAATAAAGAAACCATATAAATCAAACTTTAATCACAGAAATAAAATTGGATCAGCTCGCAACAGCGTCAAGTTTGATTTTACGTATATATCGTGGACACGAACAGCGTAGCGTAGTAACCGTACAGACAGGAATCAACAAAGATTGTGACCGATTATTGATATGCAAGTCGCGTTCTAATTGTCACACGATTATTGTTCTAATTGTCAAGGAAAAATTGAATCGTGGCACGCAATAGAATTTCTTGTAAGACTATTTAAGCGCGCGGTGCTATACATAATTTTATCAACCCTTCTTGGCAAATTCAATCTAGATTCCCGCAGTAAAACATTGTGGAATTTTTGTAATATAAAACAACTTTGTTCCTGACTATTTATACCCTTATAAATCTTCTGGGTTGTAAAAACCATGAAAAAAATTGTGAACATTGAATATTGAATTTCTCGATGCACTTTTCAAGAGGTAAAAATACATTGTTTTCATAATTTTCTTGTTATATACAAACACAACATGAATATATACATGTACAAATACATACCTTAAAAAACCAAGTAATATAAATACATACATGTACACTTACCCAAAGATGCAACTTTTTAGAAGAAAACCAAACAAGAAAATTACATAATATATTGTACATATCGTTGCTCTTTCTCTAAAAAAAAACTTAAATATGTGTGTATTAATATGTATTAAATATATATTTAATTGAAAATAATTAAGCTAAGTTGATAAAAAAGTAGAAAAACAGCGACAAATTTAAAAACTAAAGTAACTGAATATTATAAAATGAATAAATGCATTTATTTGTATATAAGGATACATGTAAAAAAAATAAACAAATGCATGAAGGTCTTAATAACTTCGAATAAATAAATGCACTTATCTACATAAGGGTACGTTGTTCTTTTTCAAAAATAGAAAGCTGCAGCAAAGCGAAGAGCTTGCGATTTAAAGCATTTGTATTATATCGTTTCCTTCCGAGAAGGTGGTCGGTCTCTTTAAGGCATAGCCCATAAACGTCTGATGACAATGCTGTTATACAGAGAATTTCTTACTTTGTGGAACCCTCGATTCTCCCTGCACCGTATAATTACTTGCGCGTATATTTGTATCACGAACTCGTTAATCATTATATTATATCGCGTGCCTACCATGTCGCCGATGTCCCCGTAGGTAGCAGCTAAAAGCAAGTCTATGTAAACCGGCGGAAAATACGATTAATGCAGTACACGTCTCCACTTCGTTGAAGATAGATCAATTGATCTAAAATTGAAATTTTCCGTTCCGGTGTTTTTATAGTTGCGATCAAGACTCTTTTTTGGATAGAAAGATGTTGCGTAAAAGGGTAAAGCGCGAGAATCGAGTGTTGAAAAACTACATATTTTTACACACTTAAATAACGTTTTCATATAATTACATTTATTCACTTCGGGCCAAGAAGGGAACTTGGTTTACATGTTATCTATCACACATCCTTCCATTCCTATCATTCGCATTCCCTACCTTATCTTACTTTATCTTACATCTATCTCATATAATTGCTACATAATAATAATAATTTAAAACAAACAATTCGAGAGACATTTAAAAAATATCTGAGAGACGTTCGGAGTGTCTTTTAGACCCGAGTTTCGCAATTCTCTTCCTAGTTTTTTAGAAAATTTTTATATAAAAATTAAAAAACTCTACAAAGATGCATTTCAAATATTAACTGATATACGGTTGATTAATTGTATTCTATTTCAGGGTGGGAAGAAGACGTCTAGTAGAATGGCGAAAAAAGTAGCTCCCGCAGCATTGCAGACGGAAGTTGTTAACGATGAAGAGTGGGCGAAAATATTACAGCGAAAGGGTTTAGTTGGTGAACAAATTTTACCAAATTACTCACGTAGCGTTACAGAAATTGAATAAACGTTGTAATCTAATTAAAGCATTGTGCGAAATACGTTCAATATTCTTGCTTATGTAGTAGTGGACGTCTACACGGACTGGAGTGGCCCGTGCACAGGCATGGTGAGCATTCTGAAAAAATTAAAAATGGAAGTTGGAGGCGACGCATTGAGTTACGCTACGGTAAAAAAAATTGTTAGAAACTAATAGAATAAAAAATATAACACAGAGTATATATGTACCGAGTTTTATCGTTTTCAGGCGAGTTGCGACCGCATTTCCGATTTAAAGAGATTTCAAGGAAAAAGTGAACCCACATGGATGTTTATTCACGTAAACATTTTCGCGAGTAACGTACGCGTGTAGAAAGAAGTAACTATCAATTGTTATTTATCAGAATGTCCTTTTTTCCGACAGGAAGGCCGAATGATAAATTTAATGTTCGGAGCGCATTGTCCGGAATTTGTGAAAATGTTGACGACCGAGCTCGAAAGAGTTCAAAACAACGAAGAACACGAGTAGGTCGATAATTTTGTGTGTTTTTATGAATTAAAAAGATCATTTATATTGTCTATAAGTGTCGTTGGTCGAACTTGTAGTGTAATTGTATGTTTTTTTTCGCAAACAATAGATTCTCATTAGACATTTCCGAAAAAAGTCCCGAAGAAGTGACACGTTTAAAAATTCAGGAAGAGGCGAGAATAGCCAAAGAAAAGGCGAAAAAATCTCGGAAAGGTAAAAAACAAAATTATTTCTTGTATTTGAGAATAACAATTTATGAAAATGTGTGTGTTTTATATTTAGAAGCTGAAACCAAGGCGAGATACGAGGAGGAAATGTTACATCTAACGACGTCCTTGTGTCACGAGACGTGCCTACTTCTGTTTCCTTGGATATTTAAAGATGAGGAAGGAAAGAGACGAGATAAAAAGTCGAGTCCACCGTATGTGGAATTGATCGAGGAGTTATTGCCAGAGAATTATACAGTGGAACAAGAGATACGCAAACGAATGAATGAAGAGCTACTCAATCAAATGCTTGACGAAGTAGTTTTGTTGTTATACAAGCAAACTTTTTACGCCGATGGTCTATTGTTGATAAAAAATATATTATTTTATTTTCTCATCTCAGTCGACGTATAGCTTCTCGGAATTTGCCAAACAACTTCTCTTCGATGGCAAGTGCATGTTTATGCGATTAAAAATCATCGAGGAAAAAAAAGATCTAGATGTTCACAATCATCTTTGTGATATCCTTTTCAATGAATCGACGTTACCGGAATCGGAAGACTGTCTAAATGAGGAATGGTATATTTAACTTATTTTCATGATAATTTCTATAAATTTCCAACGAATCAAGTGCGATTTCCATTATTGAAAATTAATGATAATGTGATTGTTACTAATTACTTTGTCATTATTAATATTAATCTTACTTTTAGTTATGCCGGAAGACATTGTCCGGCTTTTGAAGTTCCTGATAAGGAAAATAAAAAGTTTCCTTTTATCTGGACGCCTCCGAATCCTAGAAACAAAGCAGTGGTCTTCCGCACGATATTCAATGCTTATACTATCATAACATATCCAGTAAGTGTATTGTAATAATGAGATGTCATCCTATATGATCCTGCAATTCTCCGTAAAATATTATTTTTCTCTTTCTCTCACACATAACTGGTTTTCTTTTTTCTTTTAGTATGAGGATAAGATGACGAAAGTATCTATAACCGTTTTTAAATACGATTACACGCGTAAAAATGATTTAAAAATGGTGTTGGAAATGTTTAACGATGATGTGATCGACTTTGGTATATTCGAATATGATAAACCGCCTGAGGCGAGGATGATCGGCAAAAATATAGAAACATTTGAAACTAGCACGGAAGAGAAGACAGGGTATTCTCTCCCTCTATATTTAAATTTGAAAATTATCTCAAAATTTTATATATAAATAATATTATAAAACTTGCATTAAATTCTTTTATGTTTTCATATTTCGTAATATAAATTAAGTTTTACTTGTATATTGAATCAGTACTTTTCATTCTCGCAGTTACGAAATATTCGTCTGCACCGTGAAGAAAGTAGGTTGCGAAGCGTTTCTGGGTTTTGCTGGAATCGGACCTTTTCATGTGAGCGAAAATCCTGAGAAGGCTATTGAAGAGTCGAAATTATATTTCCCGGATGTCACTGTTGTGGAGGAAACGCAATCGGACGATGAAGAGAAACCTGAGGAATCCATGGAAGAGCAACAAGATGAAGCGACGACAACTTAGTTAAATTGACAAACTGTAAATGCACAATTTAGGAAAGATGGGATCATTACTAAGTAATTAAGTAGAATTAAAAAACTTATGTATAGAATAAAAACAATTCACATAGACCAGTATTTATTTTCATATATAAAACAGGTGATTGTTTCATCATGAAAAACTGGATGTCACAGATCAACCTCATTTCTTATAACCGCAGCTACGTCTGCGACCTCTCGCTCTTTCGAATTTCCGGCCCTTAGAGCGTACGTATGGCTTGGTATGGGAGTGAGGAACACCAGGTGCCAGTCCAAAGTGTTTCACCGCCTCGCGAGCCTTGCGAGGACCTTGCATCAAAACGGTGCGTTTGCCAGTTGGAGCGCGCAACGCCAATTGATCAAATGAGATAATTTCACCATTATTTTTCAAGATTCGCTCCCGAGCTTTGGCTGTCACTCGCAAAGCGCACACCTATTTAATTCGACAAATTATACATTCTTGTTTTTATTATTTATGTTTTATTATTTATGTCACTTACTGTCAATTTTGGAACTTCAAAAATTCTAGCATCATCAGTAATAGTGCCGACCACTACTGCTATACAGTTTTCCCGTCCAGGTTTCTTCATAAACCGTACAACACGAGCGAGAGAAATGGGAGGTCTGTGAATTTTGCTCATGAAGAGTCGCTTGAGAATGATCTGATTGAACTTCGAATGTGTTCTTCTTGCCAAAAATCGATACAGCTAATATGAAAAGATCATTGTTGTTATAACTTAATATTTTTTTTTCGCTTGTTTATACGTTTAATTGAGGAAGACAAAATAGTTTACAACACAACCTCACTATCTATCAGTAAGATAATTGATGTATTTGTTTGCCTACTAATTTATGGCATGCACAGTCCAAATATTTATTTCTGTATATAAAGATATAAATTTATTTATTTATATTGAACTCATTTACCTTCACCAGAAGGCGAATATATATATCTTGCGACTTAGGTTCGGTCCGTCGCACTTTTCTATCATGTTTATGATTAATATCAATACCCTGCAAAACGAAATTCATTTATAAATAACATAAATTTGTATTTAATTTACTAGATATCTTTGTCTTAATAGAAATTTATAAATTGAATCCACATACCATTTTGGTACCAAGAAAAGGAAACCTCTGCACACTCGCGTTTTCACGTTAGTTAGATGAGAGGTTAGAACTGATTAAAGATAGCGAAGTGGATACATATCCGACATTCGCCCCATGTTCTCAAATGTGAACTACGCTCAAAAGAATGCTGGCCTGTGATTGGTTGATTTGTTTAATGATTAAGTCTTACTGCTTAAGTTTTTCGTATGTCCTGTGGGCTTACTTATAGCTAGTTTCCATTCTATATATTTTGTCACGTTTTGCGTTAATGGTTGGTAGTCCTGTACATGCTCACTGAAGGAAATAAAATCACCATTGACCATAGTGATAGGATAGAAAAATGACAGACGGCTGACAGTTGCTGACCCGATTGCAGATAGAGAAAAAAAGAAGAAAGTCGCGTGGTGATCGTAACATTTATCATGTCCTGCGACTCTATTAGCAAAATCGTTTACGATCGCGTCAGAGCGATCTGAATTTTTGAAGAGATAAGACGCAATTCGATAGATGCGGTGAGTAAATACCGTTTGTTTTATATATTGAAGCACTAAAAATATTTCCGCGAGACGAGTCTTCACTCCTCTGTTTCCTGTCACTTTTACTTTCAAAACAGCTGTTCGCCAAGTTTCTGTATCTTCGATTTAATCTTCTAGTCACAGAATTAATAAAATTGCGTTTTATTTACGTACGTGATCTCATTGATGACACTGTTGCTGTTTTGTTGTAGCTTGAATGTCATAATATAACGTATATATATATATATATACCATTCATTATATATGTATATAATTTGTGTACGTGTGTATATCGGAACTTCTGATGAAACGATATAAATATCTATATTTAGATCTGCACAGAAATAAATATACGCGTGCTTTTGTTCAGAAGATAGAAGTTTTCTATGTATATCTTCACATATATAGTAAGAGACAATCTTATTTACATAATCTTAGTTTTATAAAGATTTAATAGATACATAAAAGAGAGAATTAAAAATGCTTTTTTCTTTAGGAACAAAGATAGTTTCATTCTAATACTGCATTACTTTGCTCAATGGAAATTTCTGCTCAAAACAGTAAACATTTTAATTGTTTATAGTATGCATAAAAAAATGCTTTAAGGTCAAGGTCTAATAAAGAATTTGCAAATACATAGAAAAATAATAAGATTGAAATAATTTATATAATAATAATTGAATATAATTTGCGTTATACATATATTTTGCATGTATGATGCAATCCTTCTTCTATATGAGGTTACATTATGTATAATTTTGTTATGTACTATTTGCTACTACAACTAAAACTATAAGTTTTACTCTTAGATCTTATTTTATATCACATGTGTGTTTAATTAAACTTTAAGAGAATTCAATTTATACAATATTATTCTCTTTTTGTTTTGTTGCAGATATGGAATCATTTTTGCAACTATTTGATCCACAAGAGGATAAAAATATAAACAAGAGGCAGTGGGACGATTCTGAAAATGAGGGAAATGGATTATCAGATTGTGAGACTTCTAGTCTCGATGAGGATCAGGAGGACCAACTACCCCCCGAGCCTGAACAAGGGAATATAGAGTACAAATTAAAGCTAATAAATCCATCTAGTCAACGTTTCGAACATCTGGTTACCCAAATGAAATGGAGGTTGAAAGAAGGACACGGAGAGGCAATTTATCAAATCGGTATACATTAAACTGTACCAGAAAAAGTTCATTGATTCTCTTTTTTTTTGCTTTATTACTCAATGTACGTGGCACATATGCAGGAGTGGAAGACAACGGCAGACTGGCAGGTCTAACAAAAGAGGAAATGAAAACGTCATTAAAGACACTGAAGGACATGGCTTCTAGATTAGGCGCTACTATAAGAGTATTGCGCGAGCGCGTGATCGCAAGTTCCTCAAGTAAGACTTTGGCACCGCAAAACACTAATATTAAGAATAGTAGTAACAATAATAACAATAAGGAGAGGAAGAAAGTTGCCGAAGTGTTAGTGAAAAAATTACGAAAGGACGACAGAGAGGACCAGGACAGTATTGTAGATTTGAGGCTGGCGGTTACCGGCGCACAGGATGCTGGAAAGTCGACTCTCTTAGGTGAGAGGATTAGCAGAGGATATTTAAGGTAGAGAAACGATATTGAACGGTCTATGTTACTACCTTGCTACCTTGTGCAAATTCGTCGGGAAAAATAAAAGAACAAATTTACAAAGAATAATAATAGACGCAATGTGTACACAGGTGTACTGACGCAAGGTGAATTAGACAATGGTAGAGGCAGAGCGAGACTCAACATGTTGCGTCATCTGCACGAAATAAAGACAGGTCGCACGTCTTCGATATCGCACGAGATCATTGGATTCGATGGCGCGGGACACGTGCTGAACTACGCCGAAATGGCTACAGCCGAAGAGATATGCGAACACGCCTCGAAAGTTGTCACGTTCATCGATTTAGCCGGGCATCGGAAATACCTAAGGACGACGGTGCTCGGACTGACAGGTACGTAATGTCTTTCAAATATATTTATGTATATTTTTAAATTAAATCTATGTATAAAATATATACATATATATTATTTTATACATATTTATTTAATTCAAAAATAATTTGTAATTCTTCAGGATATTCACCGCATCACGTAATGCTCGTTGTAGCACCGCCTCTGAACGAAGCGTCGCAAGAACACATGGTTCTCTGTTTAGCGTTAAAATTGCCGTTCTTCATAGTAGTGAACAAAATTGACTTGGGTTACTGCGACATATCCGAAACTTTAGTTCAACTTGAAAATGCCATGAGGACGCAAGGTTATCCAAAGCAATTAGTGTTGTTTAGCAATGATGTATCTTCGTGGGACTACACGTCCGATGTGATACCAGTATTTAGCATTAGTTGCGTCACCGGCGAAGGTCTTGAAGAATTGACCACGTTTATTAAAAATTTGGCACCTTACGAAACGAATTCGATCGAATCGGATCCGGAATCGTGTCTATTTCAAATTGACGAAACGTTTAGGTAATTACGTGTAATCGGTATTTTTTGCCATCTAACATCTTTACAAAAGAGCGTTGTGTTCGATATATTTTTCTCTTTCCAAATTTCTCTTGAAAACAATATTTATATTGCACAGGGTGGCAGGCTTGACGCAGCCAGTTTTAGGTGGATTGCTCGTTAAAGGAGCGATCGCACCGGGAACTCGTTTATTGGTCGGACCTTTGCCGGATGGTGAATTTAGTCCAGTCAAAGTAGTTAGTCTACATCGCAATAAAGCTCCGTGCTGTCTAGTCAGAGCATCGCAGAGCGCTAGTCTGACCTTGGCACCACCTACGAACCGTAGTCCTCCTCTGCCGCATCTCCGGCCGGGAATGGTTTTAGTCTCTCTCCGTGATCAACCGCACGCAACACTGTTTTTTCAGGTAACCAAACGTCAATGTCGCATAAAGCGCTATAAAGCGTGTAAATCTTTTCGCGACATGAGAAAGAACAATACAAAATTTATTCGATTTGAAGTTTTTACATTTGTGTTTTCTCAGGCGACAGTACTGATAGTATATCACGCGACTGCGATATTTCCCGGATTTCAAACGACCGTACACGTGGGTAACGTGAGGCAGACCTGTGTTATCGAGGGGATAATGGAAGCGAACAACCGAGGGCTGCAGACGAACGACACGGCTTCCGTGCTATTTAGATTTGTCAGTTATCCGGAGTATCTTCACGTTGGGATGCGACTGTTGTTCAGAGAGGGACGTACCAAAGGCATCGGCAAGATCACGCAGATCTTTCCCTTGATCGGTTCACAGAACTCGATGAAGTAAACGGAAATTTTGCACAGCGCAATGTAAAATACTATCAAATATAAATTTTCTAGAGTATTTACGTGTATGTACATATAACGTGATAACGAGAAAATAAGAAAAGTGTATAGATGTTTCATAGAGAAAAAAAATTCTTTGTTTTGTTACAAGTCGGAGATTCTAATGGAATTGATAGAAGCAGGGTGCGTTTTAGTGTTTCAGTGACTTAGCTATTTCTTTTCTTTTTATGAAAAAAAACGACAAGTTTCTTTATATCGCTTCTAAGTAAGTATTGTAATATATTAAAAGAGATAATTATATTTCTTATTTATTTTTTGTTTCTGATAATCCGTTAAGATCTGTACTTAAAAATTATTTTTATATTTCTCTCGATTAATCTTCATACAATTTATCGATACAATAATCAATGAAGAAGATTTGGCCTCTAAGTTATCCATTATTATAAAGTGAGAAATATGATTTCTTTTCTTATGTTTGTATTGAGCCATTAACCTCTTGTTGTACGAATTAGTTTGGCAAACCGCGGGAGAAAGTGGAAAATGATGTCTTTGCGTAATGAGCCAAAATGATTCTTTTTCTTTTTTACATGTTTTCGTATTTGGGCGGTAATCGATACAAGTCTGACTTGTTAAAATATAACAAGGGGTTAATAATACACAATTGTGTGAACATTTTCATGACATGTAAAGCACAGAAGCATAATTTATTAAATCTTTTTGCATTATTCTCATTCTTTTTTTTTCTTTCTCTCTATCTCTTTTCTTTATCCCTTTCTGTACTAAAAACTAAATTTATTTTATTTTTAATCATGTTTTCGGTAGGTTTTCTTTTTGTATTGCTTCATTTTTGTGTTCTCATTATTTTGCACCTTACTGTCATGTAACTATTATTATTTTTAAAATATTTTTTTGTACTCTCTCTCTCTCGCTTTTCTCTCTTTACAACTTTCCACAAACATTTCAAATTTGGAAATTTCAAACTTGATGTAAAATATAAGGGTGTTTGACATATACTTGCTTAAAATTTTAACATAAAAATAAAAAAAGAAAGCGAAAACATCTGTTTCTTATTTGATTTGTTTGAAAACTTGAGGATTAAAGCGTGCGAATTCATTCATGAAAAAAATTCTTGCTTCAGATTAGTCATTCTGCATAATAGCAGAGAGAAGACCATTGCACGTGACAAAGTTTTTTCGTCGTAGTCGTAAGGTCGTAAATTCAACCAATTACAAAACAGTATTATATCTAACATTAGCGAGAACGCTGGCCTGTGATTGGTCTATTTGCTTAAGACCTTAGGACTACGGATACAATTTTGTCACGTGCAATGGCCTAGAAGCCTGAGAGCGGCCAGGACCATAAGAGAATATGTAGTTACATACTCGTTTAGATGTCCTATTAGTTGGCGTAATGTCCACAGGTAGTGAACAACGGCAACTACATATCCGTGTACACGACTTGTCGGTGCGTAAGAAGCTATGTCAAACGTCAAACCAGTCAAACGTGGACATTTGGTTCTATTCCGGCTGCGTTCGGGAAGCACGCTATCAGCACTATTGCGTCATTCTATCTTTGTTTTACATCTAATGAGTAAAAAAGATAGAATGATGCAACACCGCTGATAGCGCGCCCCCCGAACGCAACCTCCGTGATATGTCCACAAGTTGCCACTCTATTCTGTGCTTATGTGCACGAACAACTTTAGAAAACTTAAAACTTAATTTCTTCTTGGAAATATGTTCTTTTACATTAACACGAAAAAAGTTCTACATGTACATACACGTGCTATATTTCTTAACCACACCAGAATTACGCAGTACATATGTTACTGCATCTGACAGTCCGCAGTCTGTGTAAAGTGGGACGGTAAAATATACACACATCTACGTATTATGTAACGCTATTCTATACCGATATTATAAATACTGTGGATCGCACAACCCTACCCAAGTTCTTATTACTCTCCTATCTTCTCTATCTAACCTACCCTAACCTACCCTAACCTAACCTAACTTACACCTAACCTAACCTAACCTATCCTATCCTACCCTATCCTTATCACTATCCTATCCCCTATCCCTATACCTATCACTATCCTACTCTGATTCTAGCTGTCTCTTCCTGATTTCCCGTGGCTCTCCGTGCCTCTCGATTTTTTCTCATAACTTTCCCTGTTTCTACGTGCCTCTCTTTACCGAAAAACATTGAG